>WYDI02001367.1:0-34163 GCA_009867235.2 Psittacus erithacus
CTTGAACACTGCCAGGGATGGGGCAGCCACAGCTTCTCTGAGCACCCTGTGCCAGCGCCTCAGCACCCTCACAGGGATGCAATTTAATAATGATGCACCAGGCAGAGGAGCTTTAACACCACCCTGTGCACTCCCACCACCACCACCAGCTCCATACACCTCTCTACAACCAAGTTTGAAAGACTAACAGGAGGAAAATTGTTTTCTAAGAGCAACTATGGAGAGTTGCTGCCCGAGACACTTCTAGGTATAGAGCTCAACTCCAGCCCCAGCATCCCTTAGCCCCAGCCCACGGCTGCTCCTTCTGTTCCACAGCTTATTAGCAGAGCTACGAGCGCATCTGTTTTCTGGCTGCCCCGGGAGCTGCCAGAAAAGGAGCTTTGCAAACAGTGCAGAAAGAAGCATTCATCAGTGTCGCCAAACACATTCGGAGCCTGACCGTGCTGCTCGGTTCGGTCCCGCTTGATGTAGGGCATGCTGACAAGAGAAGGAGTAACACCCCGGTCCTCCAGCGATGTGGTCCCTGTTTGCAGAGTGCATCGCTGCCTTTGCTGGCTAAGTTCATAAAATAAGCCACAAAATAAAAATGTCAAAGTCATGTCAATGCTCATTTAAACCTGCTTTGCTTCACTACTAAAATACAAACCCTGCTACTGAGCAGGGCACGGCGCTCCTGCAGCTGCTCACGACACCTTGGGCAGCCATAAAGTTCCTTCCTACTGCTAAAATAATCAGGGATGACTCCTGTATGTTTGCCATTAGTGCTCACCTTCAGAACGCTGCCACTCCAATGGGAGATTGGAGACAACAGATTAAAAGGTCTGCTGTCATCATCACATCTCAACATCTCAATTTAGATCTTGCTGGGTACCCAGATGGGCGATACAAGAGCGATTCTCTGAACACAGCACATGAACATGGAGCTGTTCCTCACGCCCATCACTTGCTGCTGCCTTGCAGCAACCCACAGTAAATCTGTTTTCTGATTGTCTCCTGGCTGGAATGAAAGCAGGAAAAATATCCCTATGCTTCCCCCTCCACTGAGGATAAAGGGGTGGATCCAAGGAAGCCCAGATTAAAGCATTTGGAGCTACACAGGGATGGCTCTAATTTAAACAATGAGTTAAGGCTGAGTGCTGAGGGAAGAGTGGGGATGGAGATGTCCCCCAGCTCCATACTGCTCCACAGCAGAGCCCCCGGGCCACCCCAGCAATCCTCCTTCCTGCCCGCTGATAGGAGTTGCAGGGAGGCAGGATACCAGCTCCCAGATACAGGAAGATCAATGGGAAAAGGCAGAGGTGATGCCTTAGCCCTGGCTAGGGCTCAGGGTGCACAAACCTGCATCTCATCATCATAAATACTGCCCTGCAGCTGCTGGCTTCATTACAGCCAGGGCTGCTTCTGCACCTTCTCTCCGTCCTCTTTGCTGAGGCTGCTCAAAGTCAAACTGGGGCTGAAGTGTTGCTCCCACAGTGTTTACTTCACAGGAGCACAAGATTTCCTGTTAATAATTAGACATAACAGAGCAGCAACATTCCCATGGGCCTGGGTTGCCTCCAGGCTCCTGCCCGGGATGGCTGGAGATTTCCACGCTGCTTCCTTGCTTTCTTGAATTCAAAATACCACATCCACCTCCCCAGAAAGCTTCAGAGGCTGATTTTATGTCAGTTCCTCTCCTGCTCGACGCCTCCCTCTGCCTCCCACACTGGGGATTTTGGGGTTCTTCTCCACTAAGTAACTGCAAAGCATCTACCAAGCTGGACCCATCTCCACGCATACCCATGACACAGGGATAACAGGGTGCTCCACGCAGAAGGAGCTATCTGCAAACCCCATCAGGCAGAATTCCCATTTTCTAGATGGGGATGCAGAGCACAGAGAGCAGCTGACTTATCTGAGCAGACCTGGGATACCTCAGGAGATGTCAGGTCTCTGCATCAGACACAGAAGTGCCTTCTCCCCAACCCCAAGGACTGTCCTATAACCCCTCTGGAATGAAAATTTCCTTGTCGCTTTCAAACAGGCTTTGCCCACATTAAATAATACCTATCATCTGATTTGGTATGATTTTTCCCATATGTTCTCTGTCTATTAAGATGCTCATTATCAAAGGGGTTGACATGAAAAACTAGAACCGTGTGAGCATTAAAGCAACCACATGCAACTGAAGATGCATTTTTGTGGCACAAAGTTTGCCTTTCAATCTGACTGTGTTTCAAACTCTTCTGTTCAGAGCCTAAAAAAGAATCTGAAGAGTCCTCCCAAACCCTCAACTTCTAAATTCAGTCACAGTCTTGTCCCAGCCACAATCACTCTGCTTCCCCCAGCACGCTCCATCTGAGCCATGATCTGCTGTGTTGAGATGCATGGTCCACATCAGGATAACAAGATCCACGGAGGAGGAACCTGCACAGCTCTGTGGGCTATGGAGCTTGTAAACTCCATGCTGCACTCTTCCAGGAGCTGAACCACTCACCCAGTTATAAATAATTATAAAGCTCTGGAACACCACAACCCCAGGGCTCCTGCACCGCCAGCACTTCTCTGAGATCCAGGACACAAGACTTGAAGGTTTCTGGGAAATGGAGGTATCAAAGAGCTTTCACACAGCTACAGCATCCAAACTGTGGAGAAACTGCAATGGAAATACCTCTGTGTAGCAGAACGCCTCTTAGCATCAGATTCTGGATGATGACAGCAGCATCTGGACCCTGCGCTATCCATCCTCTCCATCCATCCCATGGTTAGTGAGAGAAACATGGAAAACCTGGAACTTTTTCTTACAAGACTCAAGTATGTAAAAGCTTCAGGGTTTAATACTCACCAGAGCCTCTCATTTCAGGGCTCACAGAGTTTGCAAGCATCACCTGGAGCCCTGGACTGCTTGTAACTCGGGTGAGATGCTTGCATGCATAGTCACCTGCATCCCAAGACACCACTACAAGCTACAGCTCACCTTATCAGCAATTGCTTGTGGTTTGTGCAACTATGTGGCTCACACAAAGACCTTCTGGCTGGTGGAAGTGATCCAGAGGTCTCTGAGCCCCCTCTGATGCAGGAGACCGCCAACATGCGTGAACCATACTTGCTGCTCTGGAGACATGGGAACATCCTCAAGAAGGTCATGAAGAAGTTATCTGACTTCATCTACATTAAAAGGAGTCTAATGCCACATGGGTCACTCATGCTGGGAGAAGGATGGGCAACTCATGTTTCAGAGGAGACAGACAGAAAGGTCAGGAAGTACAATCCTGGCTGCAAGCAGTTTCCCAGGATTTATGGAGCAAACATAACCGGCAGCTCCTCCTGGCTCCCTGGGAAGCATCAGAACCAGCTACCTCAGCTAGGCAGGAAACGGCTCAGGAGAAGAGTTAGGCTGAACTGGGTTAGATCCCTGAGGAAATACACAAGGGATAAATACTCATTTGAGAAGCCAGAATCAATCCTAGAATGGTTTGGGGTGAAGGGACCTTAACGCTCATCCAGTTCCAACCCTCTGCCACAGGCAGGGACACCTTCCACTAGAGCAACTTGCTTCAAGCCCCTGTGTCCAACCTGGCCTTGAACACTGCCAGGGATGGGGCAGCCACAGCTTCTCTGGCCACCCTGTGCCCAGAATCAAGATACGGTCAGATAAAGCAAGTGACGACATCTCTCCTCCAGGAGATGGAAAACCCTCTCTGCTATGACCACAATAGGACAAGGGACAGAAAGGCCCCTTTGGCAGCTTCTTCTGAGCCCAGTGGAGGTGCTGGCAGAGCGACAGTGCTGATGCCCATGTGGACGGCCGGAAGAGGGAGAACAGAACCACAGAGATGCCCAGAAGGACCCCACCATCCCACATGGGATACCAGGACCTGTCTGTAACCACTCTTCTGGACAAGCACCCTCTCTGCATCACCACCCACATCGGGCATCACCACCACAGCCTCGGAGAGGGCAGAAAGGCTAAAAATAAAAAGCCTTATATTTTACATCAATATCTCCATCCCCCAGATGCCCGGTAGCAGCTGCACTGCAGCACTTTCAACATTCCATCATATATCAGCCTCTTATGACATCTTCCAACTGGACGTGTTAGAAATTAGCAGCAAGACTGGAGTTGGTGGGATGCAGGGCTAAATCTCCCAGACAGCTGTAATTAGTTCCAGAGGGTGCAGCTGTCTCCATGCAACAGCTGAGGGCTTCGAGGGAAAAAACCAGAGCCCATGGTTTCTGTTAGAATTAATGGCCTGACAGGCCAAGGCGGGCTGGAAGAGGGAAGAAAGAAACCAAAACACGAGGCGGCTCTTCCATTTTTAGGGGCTTTTTTTGTTGCTCTTGAGGTTCCCCACTCCATTGTAAATCAGGGAGCAAGGGGCAGTGGAAAGTACAAATTCATTACAGTAACAGAGCCTCCATCATCGGCTTTCTTCCTTCTTCGAGCCCTGTTAGTAGGAGGGATCATAAATTCATCTTGGCCCAAGTTTTGCAGAATAAGGGCAGTTTTATGGGTTGTTTTTCAATGCTGCTGAGTGCTCCTTCTCCAAGGCTCCTGCGAGGTCTGGGCCTGCAGAGCCAGAGCATCCCATGGGCAGTTTCTCCTCAAAACTCTCCTGGGAGATGGCAAAGTGGGGGTTTTCCTCCATGGACAGGTTAGGAAGGGAGGCTGGAGGCTGGGGCTATAGTGAGGGCAGAGCAAACCTTGGTTTCACTGAAACCAGGTGTGATGGGGATGCAGTTGATGGTCCCAATGTAGCCAAGGCAAGAGCAGCCCTCCCACAGCCATGAGACAGTCTAAACTTCCCCTCACTCAGCTTGAGCTTGTTACCTCTTGTCCTATCACTTACTACTTGAGAGAAGAGACCAGCCACCTCCCGGCTCCATCCTCCTTTCGGGTAGCTGTAGATGAGCTCTGCCATCCCTGACAATGCTGAAACACGGAAGTTGTTTTTAACCAAAAGAAAATCCCTCAAACTTTCACTCAGGACAATGGAATTATTTCATTCTGGTAATATCAGACATTATAATGTTGATGGTAAATTAAAGATATTCTTTCAAATTATAGTATAGAGGGAAAGAAGCAGCAAACAGCAATAAAACATTTCACCATGATGAAACCCCCTGCAAAAGTCAAAAGAATGTGTTTCTACCTTTTCACCTCTGAGGATCCTATCACCTCCCAGGACAGGTTCACTGCTCATCCCCTGTGGACCATATGGGGACATAGAGGGAGACTTGTCTGAACTGCCACAGGGTCAGAGGAGGCACTTGGGATTCAGCCAAGCCCAAGTTCAAACCTTGAAGAACTCACATCCCTACGGATGCTCCTGAGCACTGCTCCTGTCTCCTTGAAAGACATTTTGGGAGAGACCTTGCACATCAGAAATTCCATTTCCACCCTCATCCCAGTGATGCCCATATCTTCCAAGAATCCCACACTCCCTGCCTGCTACAACAGCTCAGAATCACCTTTATTCTTTCAGGTTGTCCAAGGGAGCAGCCTTCAAAGTACCTTCTACACTGTGCAAATTCAAAGCCCTCCCCGTGACTTGGGCTATGTCTCCAGAGCTCCCACAGGGAAGCCCCTACACCTTCTGCCAGCATCCACAGTGACTTACACGGCTTGAAAATCCAGTCCCAGGTGTAAAGCCCAGCAGCTGTGACACAAATGGGCAATAAATGGGCAACCAAATGAATAAAGGACACCAAACACTATCTTCTTCTTGTGTTCCTGCAGCCAGGTAGCATCAAATGGGAAATGCTGCCTCCATAAATAACACCACCACTACAAATCCAGGTCTTCAGATCCATGTTGGGGCCTTTTTCAACAAAGTGCTACTATAATTGGAATAAAAGTCCTTAAGTGAACATGATTTAATATCAGAGACACCGAACACTTCAGGTCAAAAATAACAAACTGGGGTTTCTTTTTACCTCCTCCTGTAGGCAAAAACCTGAGTTTTGTTTTCTTTTATTGTTGCAGTCTGCTTCCATGACGGTGTGTTAAACACTTATGAATTTCTCAGCCAAAGCCCTACCGTTCAGATTTACGAGGGCTGGTGTTTTATGAACTATCCGCTGCCCAAGCATATTTGGTAAATCCACATTCCACAAACATCACTGTGCTTGAAGTAAAGCTTCACACTCAGCTAGGCTGAGTGCTCAACAATACCCTCATTTTTAATCAGTCACCTGTTTCTCATTTTAAGTTTATCACACTTGAAAAAATACTATAATTTCTGGAGTTGTAAAGAAACCTACAAACTCTGGTCTCCGAAATTTCATTTCGAAGGCATTAACTCATTCTGAAAGTCCCTTGGCTATTGAAGGTGTAGAGTTTCCATTAACAGAATAAACTCCATGGAGTATGGAGTGTAATGTTCTTATGGAAAACAGTCCCTTCCTCTAATTATTTAGTCTAGCAGGGAATGAAAATAATTAAGTCTCAAAATTCCCTTTTGAGTGAAGGGGGGTGGAATATGGTAGGAAAATTAGGCTTTTTTCAACCCAGCTACTGAAGGGAGCTGAGCTGCGGTGGGCACAATCAGAGAATCAGAATCACAGAGTGGTTTGGGTTGAAGGGACCTTAAAGCTCATCCAGCTCCAACCCCTGCCTGGAACAGGGACACCTTCCACTAGAGCAGCTTGCTCCAAGCCCCTGTGTCCAACCTGGCCTTGAACACTGCCCGGGATGGGGCAGCCACAGCTTCTCTGGGCACCCTGTGCCAGCGCCTCAGCACCCTCACAGGAAAGAGCTTCCACCTAAGATCTAATTATTTTATTAATTTAATTCTATTCATCTAAACCTGTCAGAACTGGGATGAGGCACAAAAACAGGGAAAAAGAAGGCAAATGGTCACACAACACAAACAAGGAATGACCAAAGAAATGCAAATAGCAACAGGCATCAGTGACTGATGGGAGATCCCAGTGCAGGATCTAACCAGACCCCAGCCCAGGGCAGGCTGAGCACCCTCTGTGTTCTCAGCCCTCACCTTTACCCCTGCGTGCAATCCTGGTGGTGCCAATGTTCCAGGTGCTGGGATTTGGCCCAAATTGTGAGCCACAACCTGGGACACAGAGTGTAAGGGGGTGTTGGATGCTGGCCTGAGCCCAAACAAGCATTTGTAAATTGTTATTTTTATTTTACACCACCCAAAAATATCCCAGACCCATGAAAAATTTTGAAAGCAAAGTTAATGCCAGAGCAAAGCAGCAGCCACATAAACCCAGCGCTGGATCCTGATCTTTTCCTACTATAAACTAGCTGCTAAGGAGTGAAAACAGAGGCTGGGCTTTGGTTAAACCAAGGTAACATATGAATCAAGACCCTGTTCCACAAAATCTACAGCCCCGTGTGTTCAACTGCATCCACGCTGCTGTGCAATTACTCACTGGACCTGCCTGTGTTCCTCTGAATGCTCTGCAATCCTTATCCTATAAAAGCTAACAAAGATAAAGATTTGCTTTAAATTCCTGAACATTTCATTTCCGCACCTGCAAGAGACTACAATAACCGCCCCCCATTCCCCATCTGGAGTAATGCAGTGTTATCCCAGCCACGTCCCACTTCATTATTTTCATTTTAAAATGAGTTCTTGTGTTCAACTACTTTGTTTTCCTTTTTATTAACATCACTGATGCCAGAAAGCAGAGCAGAGATGCAGCCTGTCTATGGTAAAGTCTCGCAAGGCAAGATGTGATATATATTTATTGATCCTTAATCTGTTACGATGTCTTATTTTCAGACTCGGACATGATGAATACCAACATTTTTTGGCACTGGGGGACATGTGATAATAAACAGGCCTGGGATTATCAAATGCTGCTGTTGCTCCATGAACCACAAGAGCTGTTTATTGCCAGCAGCCACCAGATGGTCCTGGCTTCTGGCTGCTGACACCAGGGGACACCTAATTCAAACTGGTGACTTGGTGTCTAAAGGTCCTAGGTCCTGCTAAGTCATCTTTCTTCTTGTTACTGTTAATAAAAGAAATCAACGCAAAGGAACATCCTGCAGTGAATGCCACTCAGTGAATTTTTGGCACTGAACCTTGAGGTCATGAGGGAAATTTGGTGAGACTCGGGTAATAAATACACCTGAGATGGAGCCCATGCAACACAGGCTGTACGTAAACCACCTCAGAGGAGATGCCTTGGTAAAAGGTGGAAGTTTTTTGGTGTCTTAGCTGGCAAAGCAGTCTCTTCTCAGCAGGTCTGGGGGATGCACTGTGCTAAAGCTGAAAAACATCAGCAGGGTTCAAGAGGAAGTTCATTTCATGGTGCTGTGAACCTTCCTCCCTGTTTGCAGTGCATCCTATGAGCCTCAAATGGAAAATATTAGCAAGAGCCTAATATTACTTGAGTTGATCCAAAATTCCCTTAAAATGTTTTCTCAGCTAAAAATAACTTCTTCAACAAAATAGAGACTTTTGTGAGAAATTTCCTTTTGTTAAAAAACATTCATTTTTTCATCTGTGCCTTTCACTTGCTGATGTTTGCTTTGTCTCCTCACTGAAAACACAAACACTTCCAAGACAAGTGTCCACAAAAACAATCATTTCTGCAGGACTGCTTTGCCTTTGAACTACCTCAGTAAGCCGGTAGAACTGGGGCTCACAAAGTGATCATGGCAAAAAATCTAAGGCCTTTGGACAGGAAACCACTTCAGTGGTCATGATTGCTGTCCAAGAGAAGCAATGCTGAGCCCTTCACAGACCCGCTTTGGAACAAGCTCAGCCATGGTCCTTGTGTCCCCACAGGGAAGGTATTAAGGCGCTGAGAGCACCAGGTCTTCATGGTGTCCTCATATAAACTCCAGTATTTAAAGATCATGTGGGTACCACCAAATACAGACCCCAATCTATCAACAGAAACCATGTGTGCACAGCTAAGACAGGAACATCACTGAGACCAGGTACTTCCAGGTCCTTGATGAAACTCAAAGCTTACCGTGGAGGTGCTTTGCCTGCAAATGGGTTTGTTGCCATCAAGGACAAGGTTTCCTCTTCCTGGGCAAGCAGCTTCCCAGCCAAGTGGATGATCCATTCATTTTGCTCATAGGTCTTGGGGAAAGAATAGGAAACATAAATGTTAGGTGCTGCTGGGCTTGTTGTATAGTGTTATTAGTACTAAAGAATTCTACGTGGTCTCTGGGGAGAGATTACAACTGATTCAGGTAACAAACAATGAGTTGCAGGGAACAGATCCCATGGGATCCAACACCCTGAGGTCTAGGCCAAGACCTCCTGTCACCTGCAGGGAGCAGGGGGAGCTTCACTGAGCTTGTCTCATCTGGAAATTGTTCCCAAGGGTATGAAGACAACCAAGGGTATGCAAATCACAAAGGCTGACTGAGCTGTTTGTTAGCTGAGCTGGGATGGCTACATGCACCTTTCCAGTCTCTCCAGGCTGCAAAGCAGCATCCTTCATCCTCCAACCATTTCCAAAGGAATTCACATCACAGCTGAGGGATCCAAGATTGTGCCCATGGCCAGCGATCACAGCTCTGCTCATGACAGAGATGAGGTGACAGTCAGGGATTCATCTCCACCCTCACTCAGCCCAGTGACCTCTGCTCAAGGCGTGATGCCTGGGTGGGCATTTCTGCCCCCTTGCATCATTCCTGTGCCAGGCAGAAGCCTACAACTGCTGCTGCCAGGAAAACATAGAGCATCACTGGCCCAGGGGACATGCAGCACACACACAGGCCTTCCTGGGCAAGGGGCACCCACATCAGCTGTGGCTCCTCCAAACCTTGGATCACAAATCAGTTTGTGACTTCACACACCTCTAACATGGTTGAAGCATTCTTGCCAATTCTGTACCCCAAATACTTGTTTTAAATAATCTCTTTAAGCAGCAAGCTCCACAGAGGACAGTAATGGCATGTTTTGAAATGCCAATCCATCCACTGTTTTAAATGTTACCCAAGGGAAAATAGAAGAAAGTGACTTCTCTACTCCCAGTTCCTCTCCCCTCCTTATTTCCTTGCATCTCTCTGTCCTTCTGACACCCCATGCCTGTGCCTTACCCTTCACCACACAGCCACTGAAGAGAAGCAGCTTGGCTCCTGGGAACTGCAGAGGCAGAACCTGACTCCGCATTTCTCTCCCTGCAGGAATCCATGTATCTCATGCTCTTGCTGAAGTTCCATAAAAAGCATTTCCCCTTCTGGTGACTTTCTGTGCCTTCTACTTCCATTATGATTCTATTTTCCTCCTTTTCTCATGTGTACCTAAATGGATTTTTGAATGCAAGCAGTAGGGGACACTGTGGGAAAGCGAAACCCAGCAGCTGTACCTGCAGGACTGTGACTAAGGCAGAGCACTAAGGCAAAATTACTCTGCAAAGCCTCTCTAATGGCAAAGTTTGTTATTCCCGTTGCTAAGGGAAGCAGAAGAGAGAAACACCAGAGATGGAGAACATCAAACACTGGTGGGAAGGCGCATCAAACAGCGGCTCTACCTCCCAGGATTCCTGATCTCTGCTTATCACAATTGAGAGGAAAACCACAGTTATTTAAGACAACAACATTGTAAAAAAGATTTCTCTCCCCTTCCGCCTGCTTCGAGCCTGCCTCACTGCGTGGCTCACTCCAGCAACAGCACGGATGGGTGCTGGAGTCCGGGATGTTTCCCATCACCAGCCCAGTGTTTGCTCTGCCCACCTCAAAGCCCCATTTACCCTCTGGCACATCCCTCTGTATGCCAGCATCCTGTGCCATCGTGTCTCTCGCCTCTTGGTGCAGAAGAGGTGGTGGTGGCTCTCAAGGAGGGACAAGGCTATGTCACCATGGCCTTGACATAGAGATCCAGAAGGGAAAATATGGTGGGTGCTGGCATCAGAAGCTTGGCATCATGTGAGACATTTAACACTAACCTTGCAAATCTGGCAGGGATGCTGCTGCCCTAGCCATGTCATCATGGGACAACTCACAACAAGACACCCACTGTGCCAAGCAACTCTATTCCCCTCGAGAGCTCCATGATGCTCGAGCTGCTTATTTCAGACCAGGCCTTAGAAGGGTGCTGGGACCTGGGGAGTCCTTTCCAAGAGGTGAAATAGCAACTGCAGATGTCCAAGTATCTCAAGTCAGATCTTTAGCATCCAGTGCCTCCCTGGACATCCCTTTTTAATGTTCCCTGTATGATTTTAAGCTCTATTTGTAGGAGGACCTGGGAGGTGTGAGGGTACCTTTGTGCAAGCTGGGGATAAGAGAAGAACTGAAAGAGAAATCACCAGACTCCCACAGATAGAGCTTTATGGAGGACCCCTAATCTTCAAAGCCTGATTCAAGAGCAGGAGGATCTGTAGTGGTGGGAGCAGCTCCCTGACTCACACAGTCTCCAAATCGTTAATTAGCAGCTCCATGTGCCCCAGAGTTGGACTTCTGGTTTGTAAAGTGTTTTTCCTGTAAAATTTACAACATGTCTGGCCCCAGCAAAGTCTGTGGTGAGAAATTTCCACCCAGAGCAGCCCCCCGCACTCCTCCCAGCACCAAGGCTTAGATACTGCACACCACTGATGCCCAGAGTAGTAACAACCGTGTTATTTAACTCATCACTCCGTAAAGGGATATGGTGGCAAAGGGAGAGGAAAAAGAGCCCAGGAGATTTGGGCTGCGTCCAGGGAAGCATCATACCACAGAGCGGGAAGGTGATGGTTCCTCTGTCCGGGGATCCAGTGGGACCCAGACCTAAACATCATCTGCAGAGTGGCAATGGTCAGGATGGGAGGGATTCCCTGGTATTGACGTTCTGCCAGCTTTGAGTGTGTCAAACAAGACAGTCATAGCTTGAATCATCCAGTGGATTAATATTAATACAATAACACAAGCCAGGACAGATGCACACATTGCATCTATCTACACATACCGTGTGCATCAGGTTCATCTTTAGGTTTTGGATCTTCAAAGAGCACAGATTGAAGCAGCGGGGACTGACCCTGCACCAGCGACATGAGTCCCCAGGCTGCTCTGATTCCATCAAGACACGTGCATGGACCAAGGCTTCCATACATACCTCCTGCCCTCCAAAACCTGAGCTGCATGAGTCACTGTTGAACCTGAGCATACCTGGGGAGGTGCAGCCCCCTCAAAAGGAGGGACATGCCTTCTTCCTTCATCTTTTGAGAGTTTTCCTTCTGTTTTAGCATAGAAAGTAAATAGGGAACCTTAAAAACACAAAAAAACCATCATCAACCCTATGAAAATGCCTGAGAAAGGATCTGCACCACCAAGCCAAAGCCTTTTCATGTTCACAGACAGTACATGAAGATCCCCAGTAATGCAACAGGCACAGTCCTCCAGCAAACCAGATCATCAACTCTCCTTACAGCTGGTACCAGCACTCAAGACCTCCAAAAATCAGGCTTTAGGGACAACACAGTGGACTAACAAAGAGGACCTGGGACTAGGTGTTAAAACACCACGAGCTTTTATTTCTTGACAGGCTTTCCCTGCCAGTCTCACTGTCTACACTGCTTTGGGATGGGGGCTTCCTCCTCCTTACCCACACATAGCCCAGCACAAGGGGCTGAGCATCCCTGCACACTGGAAGCCACAATGCCCTCAGACTTCTCATTAGCTGCTGATACTCTCTGACACTTTACCAGTGTATAAGCACATTCTCACCTTGAATACATTAACTTCTATACAGAAGCATTTACACAATTTAAATCCCAATCACTGCTAAGTCAGGGAGCAGCGAGGAGCTGGGACAAAGCAGCCGCAGCAGCGACGGAACTGCAGAGATAACAAAGCAGAAGAGAACATAATCATCACTGAAAATCCATATAAAACCCACCCTGCGCTACAGGGAACATGTTCCCAACTGGAATAATAATAGTAAGAACCCCCTTCCTCTAGCTTTAATTGGTCATTTAATGAAAAAGGACTGTGGATTAGTGCGGCATTTTATTGAATCTCAGTCCTGGCACAGGCGCACGGGAGGAGGGAAGTATGAGATGCACATGTGGAAACAGCTGGAAACTTGGCAAGGAAGCCCAGCATTATTATTTCACATGGTTGGGAGCCCTGCACCGTTTCACCTCGGCGTCGGTGAGTGAGGGTGGATGACAGAGGGGAAGGGGAGGTTTATGTTTCCCGTGTTGTGTCACAAGGAGCATTTTGCATCACAGCCTGCCTACCATGGGATGGAAAGCCGTAACTCCACCATCCTGGATATTTTCACCCAATATTCCCATTGCTGTTTACACTGCGGTAGTTAAGCACCTTCAACTGTTGCCATTTAGGGAGTTTGAGCTATCAGCTGCAGAAATAACCCACATCCCACAGAACAGAGGGTATAACTAATGCATCTCTTTGCTTACTTACAATATTCCAGCTCACTGCTGTTTGCGACCATCCTGCCTCCCAACTGACTTAACCAAGGAAGGTCAAAGGCTACACCAAGGGCATCCCTTCTCATTATCCCCAATAACTACATCCCCTCTTTCTACTAGTTTCCCAAAGAGGCAAGCTGTTTCCCTGCAGGTCTGGCTCAACGTATAGTATTTCAGGAGGGGCAGTTTCTCAAGCCTCACTAAAAGCCATCCCTTAGCTTGTCCTATTGGAAAATGCCTGGGAAAGCAGCAGGTCCCCGGAGGCAGAGGGTGCAGTGAGAACACAACAGGTCCAGCTGAGGAATAAAAGGCTGTGTGAGAGAAGGGAGCAAGACTTTGGGAACTGGCTCTTAGATCTTGCCTATACAGGGAAATCACACACCTGGCATAGCTCCCATATCACCTCTGCTTTGGAAAGAAAAGTCACTTTGTTCCAGAATGGAGTCTAGACAGGGAGATACAATAGCCACTGTAGACAAGAATCATTCCCTGCATAGACAAGGTCTCACTGTATTTATACAGCCTGTGGCACGATAGGCTATCGGTCTTATTTGGGTTTCTGGGCACTTCCATCACAATATGACTCTCAAAAGTGAGCCCGTGACGATCCAGCGTGCAGGCTGTCCAAATGCAGCCTGGGGGTTTGGAATGATTCATATTCACAGGCAGACAACTCATGATGGTTAAAAGAAGAAAATCAAATCCTTCCACACTGAACGTGGACCAAACTGGATGAATGCTGCAATGGAAAGTGGAAGTGAACAGAGGCCTGTATTTTTAGAAGGGGGAAGAAAGGAAATGTAAAAGGCTGAGCTTAGTACACTGCGCAGGAGGTTTAGGTTTTATTACGTTACACACACCTCCTCCTCCATTCTGCTGCCTGTAAGCACCTTCTAGCTGGAAGACCAAGATAAGAGAGGCTTGAATCAAGCACTTTACAAAAGTATTAATATGCCTTCTCTTTAAACAGGGGTACTTTTTCTCAGCTCTTCCAGTTCATGTCACGGTGATAACGTGAAGTCTCCATCACAGCTATCTCCCTGTTACCAACCAGGGGAGATCCTCAGAGCATCAGTCCCGTTGCTGAAGTTTCTCTCTTCTCTTAGGGAAGCAGCCGAAGCTCACAAATAAACTTACTCATATGTTGTATCTGAAAAACACACGTTGCTTCTCAGTGCCTCACAAATACTGCTTGGTGGTGGGTTTGCTGAGGGTTTGTGTAGGACACAGTGACCTGGGCCACTGGTCTGACACACAAGAGACCTTTGGAGCAGCTTCAAGGTACAATGCAACAAGGCACTGGGCTTCAAGAAATGATATGAAGATGGCATTAGCTTTGTTATTTTCTGAGCTATTTGGGAAGCACCAAGAATGTACCTTCACTTTGACCAGATGCAGTCCCCTAACAGAATAAATAATCTTCATGCCACAGTAAGGAAGAGAAAAGCCTTCCCTTTGATTTTTCTTTATTCAGAGCACTGAAGGCTTTCTAGTGCTGCCCACTGGTGAGGAACAAATCTGTGGTTGGATAAACAAGTGGCTTTTGTAAAGTCCAAGCCATCCCACTACCAGGAAAAGTGACCAACGTGAAGCCCCAAAACTATGAGCAGTATTTTGTTTTCTGGCTGCTGTTTATTAATGATGCTGAATCCACCCACAGCCTGCCAAAAGTTGTAACACTTCTTGTGCCAGCAGCAAAGCGTAGCTCAGTTCTGGGTTGTGATGGCTGGGCTCCTACAAATGCCCAGCAGAAATGAGGTATCAATTACAAGAGTGTTGCCATCAGCAGCTGGAGGCCAGACATTGCCTATCATGGTACCATGTTTGCCTTTTCACATTGTGCTCATCTCATGATGCACGCTCAGCCCAAGAGGCTTCCATGGAGCCCATGGGAATCACCACTCACCTCTCTGTGTCTGTTCAGACCTTCATCAGCTTCATTGCCCTTCTTTGGACCTGCTCCAGCAATAGCATTCATTAAGTATGCATTAGGTGGAATTAGACCTTGGTTTAAAATCCTTTGATAGAGGTCACTGATCTGGAGCAATCAACCTCAGGAACAAGCACCTGAACATCAGCTTCTGACTGATAGACACGTTACTTCTGTTGAGAGCACCCTGATCAACCCTGCACAGAGGAGTCCAGGTTATCAGTTGGGTGATGGAGCAAAGGGGTCCTATCCGAGGCAGCTGCTGGGAAACAACTGAAAAGGGCCACACAGATTTCCACAGGCTGCTGCTGGTTTGTGGGAGTTTTTCCCCTTCTATAGATGGGAAGAAGCAACACAGACATGTTTCTGGATGGGTTCTGTCCCTGCCAGAACTAAATGAAGGGCTTCAATTCAGAGCTACAGCACCCTCGGGATGTCCAGACATAGGAAACAAAGAGGGGATTTAGGGAACAAGTGAAAAGGCATATTATATTTAGATAATAAAATTAACATGAGGAAAATTGTTTCCTGGAAAATAATGCCGTGTTACACGACGTATAATTATGGCACTACTGGAATGGTAATTAAGAGGCAGTCAACTAATAACTGCAATCCAGAGGTGGAGCAGCAACGTGGCTGCTCTGTGCCAAGGGCCTGGCCCTCCCGAGCTCCAGCTCTTCAAAAGGAATCCTGCAGCTACAGCCAAAGTGGAACGTTTCGCAGGAAACCCGGAGTGGAGGAAGGCGTCGTATGTCAAGTGGTGATGAGGTGCAAAGGGGAACCTGTCGCGAGCAGCACAAAGGGATGGTAAATATCTTTCCCCCAAGTCCCCAGCTTTTCTGCAGCCTGTCAGAGCTGGAGATGTCAGCTCCTGACCTGGCCACTGCCAAGGAACTGCAGAACCAGCCCTATGGCCGCCTGCTTGGGAAATGATGGGGCAGATGGCAAGCCGTGGTGCAGAAAATATCCAGAACTTCTAAACCCAAATTCCACTAATCCAGAGGCTGAAGTAACATGGTTTTATGGACTCTGTAAACTGCTGTATGGGGTTTGCAAAACTTGCCTGGCCACAGATTTCTTCTGGGGTTTTGGCTTCTGGTCTCTCATCCTTTCTGCAGCTCTGTGCGATTCAAGTCTAAACAACACCCCGACAGCAATGAGTTCTCCTGGACAACAGCAGGACAAGCAGCTTTGCCAGGAGCTGGCACCAAGATACAGCTCACAGTTTGCAAACAAACATTTGGCCACTCTGAATGGGTTTTCCTCCCATGCTTAAGCAGGTACTGACATGCCTGAACATTCAGATTTGCTGCCGTGCCTTGGCTACTTGCCTTCCCATAGTTTTCAACAGGAGTCACCCCACTTTTTAGAAGGTTTTTTTCTCCTTTCCACTCCTTTTGTTAATACCTCTTCTGAGCAGGATCTGGAATTGCTCCATGGAGACTTGTGTGCACCAGGAGCCACGGGAAGGTCCCCAGGCACAAGAGGGGACAAGAGAGTGCTGCAGTGGGCACAGGATGCACATGCTGGGACAGAGCAATGGACCTATTTCCACCCAGTGCCGTGCTCCAGAGCTGCACTAACACCTAGCTACACCTCCAGCACTAACCTACCAGAGCAGGAGCCACACTCCCTCCTCCTGCCAGCACCAGGAGACCTACAGTGCTAATTGCTGCTAATGAGCTGGTGTGGACAGACACCTCATCAGGCACACGCTCCAGCAGCCCCTGGGCCCAGGTGAACAGAAACCCTTGGGGGGACCTTTCAGTGAGTTAAGCACTAATAACAAAGATGCAAAGGGACCATTTCCTCTTCCTCTTCCTCCCCAGGCTGTCCTGTCCATCCCAGTCACTCAGCACCTGACCCAGCTCTGCAGAGAGACAGCACTGGGTGTAATAGCATCAGAGCCTCCACTTGCCTGTGATGCATCAGTATTTATGCCCTGTCCTCCTTTGATTTTAAACCTGAGATCACCTTGTGTTTTAAAGCCTTCAGGACATTCCTGCCCTGGAAACAAACAGCCTTACTCTCATCTCAGAAATAACCTTCTCTTGGGATTGCTGGATTTCTCTTCTGCTGATGAATACATTCAGATTTAAACCAAGAGCTCCCATCCAGCCTTCTGCACCTTTATGTAATGCTGAGCACTGCTGGTGGCTTGAGTTCAAACTTTTGCTGTCGTTTTGCTGAGGGATAAGCATATCTAATGCAGATTAAATGAAATTCCAGCACACAAGAACTATGGGGGTAAATATAAACCCATGGCCAGAGAGCGATGGTTATGTCATTGCTGAGGAATCCGAACGGCGCCTGAATGAAAATACCACAAAGAAAGCAAACCCGGAAGTTTGGGGCAGGGGGAGAAGAGCGCGGGAAGAGGAAGATACAGGATACAGGAACAAAGAGAAAAGCTTGGGATAACCTGAGAGGGGTTTGCCTCATGCCATTGCTGTAAGCCCAGTTTTGTACAACCCGGTCTAAGTTCTCATGCTCACATGAAGGAGATTTTGCAGAATAAGCTAAAAGATACAGAAGAGTTAGTCTAACCAGTTCCTCCCTTTTTAATTTATAGCTATCACCTGTTTGCTGGTACTATGTGTGGAAAGTATTTTCAGGGACTCTATATCTATAGGTAGGCAACGGAAGCAACTACTGGCATCCTTAGAGGTGTCCCAGCAGAGATGCTGGCTGGAGCGGGCAGCCAGGGATGCTGCCATCCTGGCACATCCAGGGGTTCTGTCAATGTCTTTAACTCTTGTTACTGCAGAGAAACAATTAAAAAGCCTCACATAAGTTTTCCAAGAGTTTCATTGTGCTGTTGGCAGCCATCCTTTAGGAATACAACCCTTTTCTTAACATAATTAACTTAGAAGGGGCTTCAAGTATTTCCTGACCCATCCCAATACATAGTAAATCCATATAAATCGTTTTTCCTGGTCAAGGGACACTCAAGTCTCAAAAGCCCCAAAGTCATGTACCTGGAAGGCAGCAAACCACATCAGCCAGTCCAGGCGGTAGTGGTAGGGGCTGATGAAGCATGGCCTCCTCTTCAAGTTCCCAGGCTTGCATTTGAAGTCAAACTCCTCCCAGACAGCAGCAGGGTCATTGGGATCCAGGCTGGATGTCCCCTGAAGGATGACCTCTGTTCTCTCCTTGGTTATGCTGTGGGATACAACATTATATTGGTTTTTGCCTCAGGTCAGGTAAAATGAGAGTCAACATGACAATAGAAGTCAATGGCCTCATGGTAAGGTTGAATCCTGATGGCTCAAGCTACAGACAAGCTTTGCGTCCAGACTTTTCTCCCTCCAGCAGCAAAGGACAGGGAAAACCTCAACTTCCATTCCCTCCCATGCTCCTCTCTATCACATTCCAGTTGTGTCAGTTGAAGGAGGGGAGGTTTCACAGGCAACTGAACCAGAAATCCTGCCCTGAAGGTCTGGCCCCGTGACCTCCATCTGCAGGATCAGCAGAGCAGCTTCTAGCTGGGACCACTCCAGCATCCCCTTTGCAAGCCTGGTTCTCCCCGCAGCACTGCTGGCCACAGGGTGCTGAGATCCAGCTCAACTGGATGCAGCCCAGTCAACTGGTGCTGAGCCCAGGTCAACTGGATGCAGCTCCTTGAGCTTTGGGGTGGTGGTTGACCCCATATGGAGTACCCCCCAGGAGCTGCTCTTGGGGCATCATTAACAGCTGTCTCTATGTGCCCAACCATTTCACCATCCTGGCTGGAAGACAGGTCTTGTGGAGCTATTACTCAGCAAGAGGAGGAGGAGGTAACATGTGAGCCAACACAAACCAAGCCAAGAAAAGCAGAAAATGAAAACAAAAAGGCCCCCCATACCCAGCTGAAGTATAGAAACTCAGTTAAAAGTCCCTCAGCTTTATGGCAGGTCACGGGTATTCCCTATGGGGCTTGGCTGGACTCTCTCTGCACAGCAAGGTGGTAGAGCTGTGAGGATGGCAAACTCAAGGCCACGGAAAGCTCCTGTGAAAACAGCACCATCAAGTTCTCAATGACCTGTCAGTGACGCTTGCCTACACTGGAGAGCTGTTTTCCATAACGAACACAGAACGGCCCAACTCTGCCTATCAAAGCTGTCCAGCTCCCAACACCCTGCTCATTTTTTACTACTTTGATCCTTCCTCCTCCAACCCAAGAAACTGAAAGTTTGGAAACAGCTTCCACCTTCTCCCCCAATGGCTTCCAGTGATAGATACTTACAACCCAAGGAATGCTGCACGTCTCTGCTTATAATTGTTACCTACATTTAATAGATTTCTGGATTCTGCAGCCAAGTTCCATATTATTCACTGGGCTGAGTTATGAGCCGTGGCCAGCTGCCCAATGGTTAGAAACACGCTGTAAATCAGGGACACCAAATTACTAATAAAAGTATGTTCCTACTGTGTGATTCAAAATATGTCAAGTTTCACATAATCGTATATTCATTATAAGCTGCAATCCTCTTTTTATTGGTTTACATAGGCTGGAATTACAAACATATTACAGCAGCATTTCATCACATGCTCTTTAGGTTCTGGTAACTGTTGAAACAGAAACCATAGACTGAAGAAGAAAAAGAACAACAACCCAAAGAAAACAATCTCCCGTAGCTTCACCACTCCAGCCTTCAAAGAGGTTCAGGGGTTATTTCTCCTTCTCTCCCAAAAGAAGAGGAAACTTCAGCATTTTCCACAACTAGTGCTTATTTTTACTATATTAAGCATGATATTTTTTATCCTGTTTCTTCTCTAACTTTTTTCTTTCCACAGAAATTTCAGCTATTTGAAAAATGGGGGAAAACGTCATATTAATTTGATGGGCTTCAAGATGTCCTCTGCATCTCCAGTGCTCACAGTGAGACCTGCTCCTCCTCTTCACCACCCGCTCAGCCAACCCTCCCAACAGGCAACCTGCCTAGAAATCCTATTTAATTACTATTGGCATCTCCTTTGGGACCTTGTCCAGAGACCATTAACCCATGAACTGCCATCCCACCAGCTCAGACCTCTGGGGAGCACTCCATGGCCACCATGGTGGTGGCCAACCCAGAGGTCCATGTAAAGAAGACTGGCCCTGATGCTGTCCCTGGGACAAGCTGTTCTGATGAAGCCCTGTTTCATAGAATCATGGAATGGTTTGGGCTGGAAGGGACCTTAAAGCTCCTCCATTTCCAGCCCCCTGCCACAGGCAGGGACACCTTCCACTAGAGCAGCTTGCTCCAAGCCCCTGTGTCCATGGCCTTGAACACTGCCAGGGATGGGGCAGCCACAGCTTCTCTCAGCACCCTGTGCCAGCACCTCAGCACCCTCATAGCAAAGAATGTCTTTCTAATATCAAATCCCAGTCTCCCCTGTGTCAGTTAAAGACATTTGCCTGTGTCCTGTTCCTACAGGCCCTTGTCAAAAGCCCCTCTCCAGATTTCTTGTAGGCCCCCTTTAGGCACTGAAAAATTTAAGGAAGATGTCTCAGAAGGCAGCAGCCACACTGTTGCTGGGCCTGCCCCCTCAATCTGTCTTGGTCTTTTTTGAGGCCATTTATACTTTCGTCTCCACAATTTCCTGTAGCATGAATTCCCCAAGTCACTCGTTGGAAAAAGCACTTTCTCTTGTTGGCCTAAAACCTGCTACTCAATAGCTTGTGTGAATATTTACATGAGGGAGAACAAATGTGAGCAGGGGAAGAGAAGCTCACCATAAATAAAGCTGGCTGGTGATGGTGAACACTATCCACTGGCTGAACTCTCCTATGGATATTTTCATCCCACTATTACATTTGCTACATCAATATAATGAGGTAACTAAACATAGCTCAAAGAAAATAAGTGATAATTCAGTGGGAAAGAAACCTGCTCCTTTTCCCCTTCTCTCCCATAAACAGATATTCCAAGTCTACTGGCTATTGGAAGGATTCCTGGGTTGGTTTAAGGCACACACACTGGCTGTTGGACTATCCTGGAGAGAAGAGCAAAGCAAAATGATGTGCCTGTACCTCCCGAAAGCTCCATAGGTATTCACTATCCTGAGAGGGTTGAATGACGTGTTCATGACTTGTCTGGAGTTGAGCAGGTTTAGAACAACTGGGATGCTGAGATAAGCAATGAGGAGGCCGAAGGAGATGTTCACCACTTTGCGGATATAGCAGCCTGTTTGGGACACAGAAGCAGACCAGAAGAAGGTGATTTCACTGTCAGCAATGGGCTGTGCTCCCTCAACTCCCCTAAATGACCCCCCTGTGGTGGCCAGGACCCTGCCTGGGTACTTACAGCTGCTCTTAGGCTGGGGCAGACAAACACTCCACCGTAATCAACCTGACCTTGCCAAGGGCCATACACAATAGTTCCCAAGATCTGCCTTTCTCTAAATAGTCTGAGAAAGGGCTGAAAAGAAAAATGTCTAAAATGTCACATTAAACAGTGCTTTTATACAGGGAAAAAACACAGCTGGCACTTGCACCTTGCTCACAATTGCCCCCCTGGTTTGTAAGCTGTGTATGGAGAGATTCCAGCTCCCCATGGCTGCCCCAAACTCTCACCTCCCAGACTATTTCTTGCATTTTCCTTCTTCTTGCTCACTACCTCCATTCAAACCTTATTTTCCTTTTGCAAAGTCTCTATTGCTTATCTATGCACCAGCACTTTGGTATTGGGTTTGCAGGAGCAGCACAGAGCTGTATTTCAGGCTAAAGGGACACTGACTGCAATCAAACAAGCAAGCAGATGTGACCTTGGAGGGTTCCTACCCTTATGGCCATTTTAGATTTATTTAACATCAACAGCCAAAGGATCAGATTCAAAGCAATTGCATGGAGCTTCCCCCTTATCTCTGCAGGAGAGGGATGTTTATTTGAACCTCTTTCAGAAGCTATTAATAATTGTTTAGTCTGAGAACATTTCTGGAGAACATGTGATTTGGAAGGAGCTCACTGAGATGCTTCCACTCGCCCCCTGTGCTGCTGTGGGAGCTCTATAAGGCTGTTGGGCATTTTCTTGTCTTTAGATGGGCTGAGCTTCTTAGCCTGTAACTAAAGAACAGGTACGGACACAGACATGGACTGTGCATGGCCATGACTGTCCTTCAGCAGGTGGTGATTGTCATCATCATGCCCTTGGAGTCACAAATGATCTACATGGCAAGAATGGAGCAAAACCTGGGGACATGAGCTAATGGGATCTGGATTGAGCAGGCAGGAGCAGAGCTCTAGCAATGGGAACTGGAGGTCTCCGTAGGAATTACACACACACACGTCAAGGATGTGGCCAAAGCTTTGTAAAATCAGGCCAAGAGCAGGGCATGGCTGGGTACCCTCCTGTCTTCTGCTCTGGTGACGGAGGGGTGAGGGCTCCTCTAAGTCTCCTGCCATCAGCATCAACTCAATGGCCTCTGCTTTGTTAGCAGAAAAAATATGCAGAAATCCAATTCCACCCAGAACATTACAGATACCCTGCCCTTTACTTATGGATTATCCCCTTGTAAAAGCCCAGAAGGGACACCTCAACCCTCCAGAGCAGTGGCATGTACTGACGGGTCTCCTTGCTTCGGCACCTTGGCTCAGTTAAGGTGTTTCCTGGAGAACATCACATACAAGGAGCAAGTTCCTCAATAAAAATGATCTACCTCCCCCTCACGGTGACTCACCAAGTGCCAAACCAAAGAGTTGCCCTTTGGCTTCTCCTCCAGCAAGGAAAGTGCAACTTGAGTGCTGTTTGGGACTGAATGCAAAATCAGAGCTGGTAGGAAAGCTTTAGGCATTCCCAGCCTCTAAAGCAGAGCTACTGGAAGGGTTGGGGGGGAAGCTGGTAAAGATTTCTTCCAGCAAAATATGTAAGAGAGGAGACAGAAAGCTTAATGAAACTGCATTAGCCTTGCTGGAACTAAAGCTTCTGGTTAATAACCCATATTTCTTGGTAGATGAGAAAGGACTAGAGACAGATGCTGTCTCCTGTTGATATTTTTCATTCTTCTGACAGATGTTTGGTATATTTAAAAATGAGCATCTGTGACTGTTGTTGATATGAGAGGCAATTTGTTGCTTATACGTGGTTTATAAAACTGCTACAAACACAAGTCTACATCTGTTATGCAGCCCCATGAAAAATATCCCAGTGCTGTTTGTGCAGGGGATCTTCTGGAACAGGACTGCTTGAAAGCTCCCTTCAGAGGAAACACCGGCCACATCGACCCCTTTCCTTCAGTTACACACCCCACTGTATTTGCTTTTCCATATTCCCAGCAGCCAGCGCTCTTTTCCTGTTAGCAAAACAGTTGTTGGACCCACAACGGATCAACAATTTATTTCTTTCTAGAAGACCAGCTTCATGTCCAGTTACTTAACCAGGGAAGCAAGTTGTTCATGCAGCCCTTAGCACCCATGGGTGCAAAAGGCAGGGGGGCAGATGGGTCACAGGGCCACCATGCCATGGGGCAGAGAGGAGAGCAAATGTGAAAGCTGCTTCTGCACTCAACTTCTAACACAAAATCCTCACCTCAAACTGCGCTGGGGGCTTCACCCTTGACTTTAAATCACAGAGTCACAGACTTGTTTAGGATTGGAAGGGACCTTAAAGCCCACCTAGTTCCAATCCCCTGCCATAGGCAGGGACACCTTCCACTAGAGCAGGTTGCTCCAAGCCCCTGTGTCCAACCTGGCCTTGAAACCTGCCAGGGATGGGGCAGCTACAGCTTCTCTGGGCACCCTGTGCCAGCGCCTCAGCACCCTCGCAGGGAACAGCTTCTTCCTAATGTCCAATCTCAATCTCCCCTCTGGCAGTTTAAAACCCTTGTTCTGCCCCTTTATGTCCTTGTAAAATGCCTTTGCTCTGGAAATAACTCACCCAGAGGAAGCTGCTCCCTGGCTGCCTCTTTGCTCTGCATCTGCACCACGCGCTCTTTCACCCTGGAGCTGAAGAGGAATCCCAGGCTGACATCGTCGAAGCAGGCGATGCTGGGCACCATGGTCAGCCAGTTGAGGAAACTCAGGTTTCCACTGATGATCAGAAGCACCTACATGGGAAAGAAGACAGCAGAGGGTGTTGCATCAGCTTGAATGAGAAAAGCCTGGTGAGGGAACTGCTGGATGGATTTTAGCACCTTAGCACATACTTTGCTGCTTTTCCATGATTGCAGCAGTGATGGCAAACCTTGCCCTCCCTGCCCAGGCTCCAGCCCAAATGTACCCCACTAGTTTGCAATTACTTTCAGCAGGAGAAAGGTCAGCCAGGGTACAGTGTGACTGGATTTCCATAGAGCTCCTGGGGCTGGCATCGTGGGTCAGCCTTTGGGAATCGTCCACTTCCTGCTTATGCCAATGTATCTGTGATAGCAACGTTCCTGAACCCCTTCAGGAGGAAATATTGGAGCTTCTAATTAAAGAGCTGCATTAAATATAAAAGTGTGGATTTTTAAGAGGCCTTTAAAAGGAATTTTAGCTTTTGTTGGCCATTGTGGAGATTGCTTTGCATGTGTAAGGCAGAGAAAGGGGAAAAATCTGAAGTCTCCATAAGCATCTGTACACATCAGGAAGGGCTTTTTGAAGGCACAGGTTAGTTTTTGTCTCACTTTTACAATGACTTGAGAAATATGAGGAACCTTCTTGCCATTCTCCAGCAAGTCCTAATGAACATCAGGCTCATCAGTCTTTGGGCACTGCTTGTTTAGTCTTGATCATGAATCACATCTTCACAGCACGTGGCTTCATGTTGCAGGTGTAAGATGTCATTTCCTCACCACATTCACACATCAGCCACGGGGAAGGTGCAGGTAAACCCTGCTCAAGGTACATGCCAACCCCCCACCAGAGCCTTTCATTAGAGCTTCATTTAAGCCCAAACATACATAGCAGTTTCTGCTTCCTCATAAGTACTGGGTTTAATTTCTATTTCTCTAGCCTAAATTTATCCAAGCCCAGTCTATATTTACCCATCTTTTTCCAAGCCATTATTTTACCTGCTCACAGACCCCTGTTTTACTTGTACAGGCACATCCCCTCCCCAGTTTTCCATTTTAAAGCACACCAAACCGCTCTGCCCATCGCAGCAGCCGTGCCCTCCACCCCAGCAAGGTCCCATCAATCTTCCTGGGTGCTGACAAGGACCGTACGGAAGAGATCAGATGGGTCTCACCATGAACTTGTACACGCTAACATTTCTCATGCTCAACCAGACCTACCTCCCCTCCCGCTGTGTTTTAACGCCACATTTATCTTCTCCACCGTGGTGTCACGTTTGTGCTTGCCATGTTTCATGTGAGAAGGGAGCACTGCCAGCTCAACCTCGCTGACACTGAGGCTTGCACCAGATGCAGAATGGATGTTGGGAACTTACTCCAGTGCCAGGGAAACATGTTAAGTGAAGCCAACTCCAGGGCACTGACTGTGAAGACACATCTGGGTTTCCCTCGGGCTGCCACCATAAGCGGTCACAGAGGAACATGTTAGGAGTAATTTAGTGTTGGCATAAAACAATATCTGGGAATCCACACACAAAAGACAAGAACTGAAAAGCAGCTGATGCCTCTTCAGGGCTATTAGAGTTTTGAGGCTGATTTGGATTCTTGTTCCATTAGTCACATTACTTAGGATTTAGCCCTAATTAAGTAGCTGTTCCTCAGACACATTAAAACAAAAGAGGCAGAAAAAAGGAAGGAAAAGGAAGTATCCTCACCATCTTATCCATAAGAAATGAAGGTTATAAAGATGACCTAATGTAGTACAAGTGAGAAAATAATGCCCTGATATAACAAAGCCATTTACATTTCAGCCTTCAGACCAGCTAATGAGAACTTCCTCACCTTCCAGCAGGGTTGAAAGCTGTAACCATCAAGTGCCACCATCACTGTTACTCTATTTAAAGAACACTTCTCCATTCACACAGCTGAACTTCATCCTCCTGCGAACTCTCTGCTCCCAGCTTTAGTGTATGCGGCCAATAAAGACTTTCAAGATGGTGCAAGACCAAATGTGTGAAGCCACAACACCCTCAGCATTCCCTCTGCAGGCTGAGGAGCTGCAGTGTGGACCACACGGACCAACCTCAGCCCCTCCTCTTGTGAAAAAGCAATGAAGCTTTTGGAATCCTTGAGGAGATGCAGAAGCTGAAGCACTAACCACAGACCCAAGAGGCAGAGCTGAAGTTCTCAAACCCCTCCAGCCCGTGTTGCACCTGAGGAGAGGGAGTCTCTGGATGAAACCCAGATGCCTTGAAAAGCCAACTCAAGTCAAATACAAGAATACTCCTTGGGAGCTGGCAATCACCACAAACTTCTCACTCCCATGGCAAAGCACACATCTGGAGCTGCCTTCTCAAACAGACACAAACAAAAACCCCACAATTAACACCAAAAATCTACATCCCAAGCAAAGAGGAAAACTCATGGAACCTGCAAAGTTCTCCTCCTCTGGCTAGGATGACGAAAGCTCGGAGAGGTACCAGCAGGTATCAACCCTACTGTGAAACGTAGCCACTGTCACGGTAAAAGTTCCCACAGCACAAGAGGGACCATACATCAGCAGATCTTTGCCTAGATCCTGGGATGC
Source organism: Psittacus erithacus (assembly GCA_009867235.2). Classification (NCBI taxonomy): domain Eukaryota; kingdom Metazoa; phylum Chordata; class Aves; order Psittaciformes; family Psittacidae; genus Psittacus; species Psittacus erithacus. The sequence continues at coordinate 26,793 of WYDI02001367.1, forward strand.
CTGGGAATGCTGCAATATATTTCTTCCGTATTTCTTCAGGGCTTTTAGAGAGGTGTCTTGGCCTCACTCAGAGATCTCCAGCCTCTCCTGGGGCTTGCTCGGGAACAAGGTCTCCATAGCATGCCAACTGTATGGGTGAGAACAAGGAGATGAGCTCACCACCCTATTTCACCAGCAGGACACGTATTCATTTTTGAGGGCTTTTGGGCATTACTTGGGGGTTGTTCTGAGGATTTTGTAACACTCACAGTAACGCAAGGAGGCTCCAACTGCAACGTGGACCTGTTTAGCTTGGACTTGCCAAACCAGATGGTAAGAGGACAATTCCTGTCCTGAAAACAAGTAAATGTAAACACATCGGACAAAGATCAAGATTAGGATGTATCACAGCTGTGTTATAGGCAGAGAATGGAAGAATTTTGGCAACTAATTCTGATTTCATCAACGCTGTCTGGGGATATCACCTTAAAACAACTCATAAGGAGCCTTCCAGCAGAACCTGAACTAAAACCCAAATCTCCCAATTACAAATGCAATGGCTTAATTACAAGACCCCCCTGCAATACCTGTGTGTCCAAACACTGGTCCTCTGGCTTTCCTACTATCCACAATGCAAAAATCAATAGCACATGGACTTTCAGCCAGTGTTCTATTAAAAAGGTGAATGTTTTCTCATTAAAAATGGTAAGAAATAAACGTTAAAAATGTGCATTTTCATGTTTTATATGATTGGCACCGATTTTTTTTCAGTATGGTGGTTTGTAGGTTACAAGTTCCAAAGCCCAGCAGGACCCTTTAGTCACATAATCTTAAGAAAAGGAGAGATCTGACCTATTACAGTAAGTAACAACAGTCTTAACTATTGTTTAGTTAAAAAATAATGACTTCTTTAGCTTCAGTTGGATAATTACCCACAATTATGAGGAGAAAAAAAGTATTTAAATCTGAATTACATACGAGTTAGGACCTTGGACATGTTACACCTGAGGTTTGGTTCTCCCCCTTTGACCTGAACGTGATTTAGTTCAATGCATATTAATCAGCCTGTAGCTATTAACACACTTCTCACTTTGCTGCTTTGGTAGGAAACTTTGCTTCTTTTCTGATGCAATTTGCCTCGTGCCATTGCAGCGCTATTAACAAAACAGTTCTGCACTTCGCCACTTCTGCTGAGGCTCGCTTTTGCAGCTTCATACGGAGCGACTGGGTGGTCCATGGGAGGCTTTTTCTGCAGTGATTCACCTCTCTTTATTGCCTGGAAGTCAGAAGTAAGAGATCTGATTTCCACCAGCCCTTAAAAAATCAGGGGATTCAAAAATAATACAAGTTTGGCGTTTTCTGGTCTGTGGGTGGAATCATGAACCTGATGGGGTTTTAGCTTCAGTTATTCTGATCGAGTTTGGATGCTCACACCAGTCACTGCACTGCACCAGAGTTAAACCCAGGTTAATATTATACCCTGCTTGAGAGGAGCTGAGCACCATGAAACCTCCTTTGCAAAAATCAACCTCAAAGAACTCCCATTTCAAAGTCAATTAACAGGAAATCAGATGATTTTTCAAACGGGTGCCTCTTTGCAAACGGTTTTGAGGCAGTTTCTGCAGGAGGCGTATGTGATTTTATTGACGGGTCCAGCCAGTGCTGGGGTAACGGCTGGACTTTATCTTAAAGGGCTTTTCTGATCTGTATGATTCTATCATTCTATGAAGCTTTGTCATCTGAGCAAATGGTGTCTTCTGCAGCACTGCTCCTGTGAGCGCAGCACCCCCCAAGGTTAGTGGATCCTTTGCAATTCAAACTAGTATTTGCCTTGGCAGGCAGAGCACATTTACCAAAATCCTTCCTTTTCTGCATGAAATCTCCTAAGCTTCTGTGTCTTCCTGCTCTCCCTGCCCCGGAGCCACGCTGGTTCCTGGCGGGAAGTTTAACTGAACATTAATTTCTCATCTCGGATGAGCCAGGTTGGATCGGGCTTGGAGCAAGCTGCTCTAGTGGAAGGTGTCCCTGCTCATGGCAGAGGGTTAGAACTGGATGAGCTTTGAGGTCTGTTCCAACCCAAACCGTTCCCTGACTCTATGATTCTCAGGCAGAGATCTCTGATCACAGTGTGCTCACCTCCTGCCCTGGGAACCGAAGGGGGTGAATGCCTGATGCTGGTGATTTGGGGAAAGCCACCAAACTCCTCAAAGTCTTATTTCAGCCATGTGGGTGCTGGACCTCCTTTGCACCCACGTTTGGGGACAAGACACCAAACCCCTCCAGGAGCTGGTCTGGCAGCACATGGAGAGCATCACTGCTTCTTCCCCATCTGCTGCAGGAGGAAGAAGAGCTTCTTGCACCTATCTCACAGTAATTTCACCCTCTGCACCATGCCAGGCTTCACCCTTCTGCACTCCTACCACAGTCATAATCCAACTGTATCTCTGCACCTCCACCACCATCCCAACCTCTATTGCCACGGATGGGCTGCACCCTCCCTACCTTGGTTTTGATTTGTGTTTACTGTCTTCTTTCTTGCTGGACAATATTTAAATGCACAATTATAACAAACAGATGGTATCAACCCCTGTGGTGATTTTAAAAAATCTTTTATTAAAGCACAGTATTAATCATGGTAATTGGGTAGGAACTTTAAGGTTATAAAACTACAGCATGTCTAATGAGCGAGCTCCTTATAGGAGGAACTGAGGTTTTTAATCTAATAATGTCAGTTTTATGGATTATGACTGGAGTTTTATGAAGTGTGATATGAAATACTGTGGATTCATGGCTCTCCCTGGATTAATTTGGAAAAGTAGTTTTCCTGGTTCTAGGCCCAAAAACAATTATTCCTTACATTTCTGTCCCCTGCACCGTTACCAAACCCCTCTGTCAGAAAATGGGCACCTACACCCATAACTTTTTTACAGGTTTGACTTCTTTGTTAGCTGGGGTTGATTTTTTTCAATCACAGATTGTTACAACCCTACAGTAGGTAGGAGAAGCTCATATTGTGGGTAGCAGACTGTATATTTGTCCAGAAGGAACAACAACGGGCTGTAAACTCTTAAACACAGTCAAGGGCTGGTGGGAGCACACCGGGTCCATCTAAGCATGGGGACACTGTCACCATGCAGCACTGGAGCTTTGTGGTATTAGCCCATTGGAACAGAAGAGCCAAAATTGGGCTGCCTGGAAGAGCTATAATTCATTTAAAGGTAAAAACACAGCTGCAGAGGGATGGAACAGACCTCAAGGAGTCCTTCCTGCTGCCCCAAGGTAGAGATGCCCCTACATGCACCGTAGTGTGTTTGTCTAAACTCTTCCTAGAAGCCTTGCCGAGTGATGGAACCAAGTCCATGGCCTTCCTGGGCCTGCTTCCCTACCTTTACATTATTCCTAATATGTACCCTGACTCTCCCTTGACACTATTTAATCCCATGACCCCTTCTCTGCTCACTACCATCCAAGACTTGTTCTCTTCTATCTGCAATAGCGTTTCATATAGGTGAAAACTGCCCTTTGCCCACTGCCTCTTCCCTCTCACAAATGTTCTCTTTTGGGTTCATAGAATCCCAGACTGGTCTGTGTTGGAAAGAACCTTAAAGCTCATCCAGTTCCAACCCCCTGCCATGGGCAGGGACACCTTCCACTAGAGCAGCTTTCTCCAAGCGCTGTCCAACCTGGCCTTGAAGGCCGGATTACATGATCTCAGCTGGTCCAACCCTACCTTGTGAATCTAGTTGTTATAGCTCTGCTTAGATTCACCATCCTCTGGATTGTCTCCACCTGGGACATATCTTTTCTGCAGAGAACACCCAAAACTGAGCAAGTTTTTAGCCTTTACCAATGGCAGAGAGCAGGAAGGATTTATATACCCAGAGCACAAAGCATTTATATATTCCAGTAGGATATTTGTCTTTTCTGCAATGATGCAGCCCTGCCGACTTGAACATTCTGAACACTCATCATGCGCACCAATATCCTCTACCTGAGCGTGACCTATTGATACTAGACATCACTAATGAAAACCCTTAATGTCCCTAGATAGACCCCAAGGAATCTCCCTTGATAAATCCTTTCCTCTGACAGTAACCATCAATAAATGCCAAATAGACTTTCCAACCCTTTTTCTCCACCAGACAGTACTTCCTACTTCTTATAGACCCTATTTTCTGAAGTTGTTTATGAGATATTATGTCAAACACTTCCAAAACCCCCAATAAAAGCATATATTGTTTATCCTCTATTCATGCATCCTGTCTTGTCAGTGAAGGAAAGACGACTGCTTTTACACAGTCAGCTCCTAGCAAAACCACGCCGGCTGTAGTTATCCCCCTTGGTTTTGAAGGTGTTTAGAAATGCACTTTTTCATCATTATTTTTCCTAGTATTTTTCCAGTACTGGCTCTGTAATGTCCTGGCTCTTCCTTTTTTCTCTCTTTAGAGGACAGGTACTTTATTAGCTCTTCTCTGCTCTTTCATTACTTCACCTATGTTCTATGAATTCTCAAAGATAATCACTAATGCTGACAAGGTTTCAACAAGCAGCTCTTTAACAGCCCGAGGACAGATTTGCTTAGGCTCGGATGATTTGAAAAGGTCTAACTTAGCAAAATCCTCTCCAGCTCTCCCCAGCTCGTGGCTGAGGTCATCCTGCTTTGTTACTGGTAGTAATTATACCAACAGCCACAGGAGATGTGACTCTTTTAGTGATGACTGTTACAAAAAAGGCACTAATCATTTCAAGGTAAAGCGCCGAACAAAGTGATGAATTAAGGAAAAAAATATTATGTAGGAAACTCCAAAGTAAATCTGCTTCTTGCACCCAAAATAAACAACCACTTGCTCTGTGCTAGTAAAAGCTGGAGAAGAAAGAGCTCAGCTTATCTGTGCACTGTCAGAGCTGCCATACCTGAGTCCCTCATGGATCTTCTCATTGCAGATCACCAGAGCTCAAGACAGCAAAGACCCCCTCCTCCTGATGGGTCTGCTGCTAAGAATGCTCCTCAACGTGACTCTGCATATCATCAAGGAAAGAGGAAATCAGTCTGTTAAGATGGATTTATGGATCGTTATGAAGAAGCAGATGTGAGGAGGAGACAATGCCAGCACTCAAGAGCGTGTGTGCTGTGCCCTCTGGAGCTACCAGGTGGCATATGGCACTGGCAGGACCATCTGGTCTCCATCCCTTTCCATTCCGTGTGTTACAACAGTGCTACTCCACACAGGGCTAAAGGCAAGGGTCCCAGCTGAGAGAAATGCCTGCACCAGACTTATCTCCCATGGTTAAGCCACAACGGGCTGCTCAGCTTCTCTTGGGAACCAGAGAGGAGTAGGAGTTTGGAATGACCCAACCAAGCCACGCATTTGAGCAGAAGGCGGCAAATCCTGGTGGTAGGGGTGATACCAAGGGAAGGGGAGCTTTGCCATCACCCACCTCTGTTTGCCCAGTCCCCCAGCATCACTCCTCGCTCCTCTGCCTGGTTTTCCTCTGGGTGTCCAGCAGCCAGGCTGGGTGAAAGCTGGATGGAGGCAGACGGTGCCTCTGGAATTGAGAGCACAAGCGCTACGCTGCGCTGGGGACACTTCATCGCCCACAGTCTCTGTGCCATCTGTGCCTGGGAGGCAGCTTTAGAAGGAAAACATCAAATAGGAATCCATTGCTTTGGTTTTGGTTAAGTGGTTAATTCCACTCTACTGAAACCTGCAGCCCCATCACCAAAGAATTTCCTACTCTCAGGACAAGCTGAAACTTGGAACACCTAAAGTTGGTCCTTCCTTAAAGAGATAGGAAGGACAAGGCTCGAAAGCCAAATTTGATTTTAATGCGCCTCCAGTTACTTGTGTACCACAAAAACACAGCCTCCCACAAAGAAAAGCAGGCTATCAGTCCTCCATCTGGTTTCAGTTTGAAAAATAGATGTAGTTTTTCCCAGAAGTTATTGTAGGCCCGGGCAAAAAATTCCCATTAAACAACAACAGCAAGAACATTTAATTTCCCCCTACTATTAATCTAATATCTTGTTAACTTCTTGATTCAATATTTGCACGAGGATTTAATCTCTGCTTTGCAGAGCTGTTTAGCGCAGGGAAATACATACAAAAATAATTACCTCTGTCCACTTGCTCTGTTTAGCGGACAAAATGTTTCTCTGAATCCCACATTGATTCAGAAAGCTACTGGAAGTACCAGGAGAAAAGGAGCAAAGTCATTTGTGCTGGGAAGATGAGAAAGAAGAATGTGGCTTTACTTGGGTTTACTTTTGATGCACAGTCAATGAGGTGATCTCAACTTAATTCACATTATAAACCACAGCCCGCAACAGAACGCAAATTCCCTTTGTCCATCCCTTACCTGCCATGGACCACCCCATGGATCTCAGGACACCTGGACACTCCTCAGAGAGCTCAGCCCTCAGTTTCCAAGAGAGGTGGAAGCGCCCACCCAGCACACTGGGAATATCATGGAATCAGGAAACAGCCCAAATTTGGTAACCAAACCATGATTTCATAAGCAAAGGCTGAGTATTTCCTTACCACAAGATAATAGCAGAGAACCCACATATTATTACCACATTTAATACAGCACTAAGGAAATAACATGTCCATTGCACAGTTGCACACACCCGCTGTGCACCTCTAGTTAGAGTGAAGATAGGAAAGGATTCCTTTAGAGCTACAAGAATTAGCTACAATTCAAAGCATTTTAGAATTCACATGTTATACACAAGATTCTTGCTTCCGGAGCTGGGGGCTTGAAGAACTGTGTTAAAAGAGATGCAGATTTCTCTCTAAAAAGCAGAGCTCAGTATTTATAAATATTAGAAATTATAAATTTATACTTATATAGATGGAAACTCCCCATAAGTGCATAATGTAAATACTGAGGAGTAAAAGAACTACCAAGGAATAAAATCAGGATTGAGGAATAAACCAACTACAGATGCACAAATGCAGTGGTGCAGCAAACTTCACTAGAACTTGTCCTTGCGCTGGGTCAGATGTTGACACATTACAAATTGCACTGTAAGGCTTTTGCAATCCCTGCTCTAAGTACCTGGTCTAAAGTTACAAGCAGAACAGTGCTAAAGCAACAGGGAACCAACCCTTTTCCATTCCTGTTACACACCCGACATTTGTTCTTGATCTAAAAATGAAGCAATATAAATGTTTCACTCCACGCTGATTTTAATTTGTAGCTGTATGAACCACCTATTGCAGTTCCCACAGATTATGGGATTTGAGTGCGGAGCATTCCTATGGATAAGCCCAACTTCCAGCTTTTCAATGGAAAATAAATTTAAAGGGAATCAAGAGAGTGAAACTGGAGTGATTATGGGTTTTATATATATATATATTTATTTATATGGAGTTTATATATATACTTGGG
>WYDI02001370.1:3049-37682 GCA_009867235.2 Psittacus erithacus
CCCGAGCCCCCCCCCCGGCATTTCCCCCCCCCCCCCGCAGCGGCCCCCCCCCCCCGCCGCCGCCGCCCCCGCCCGGCCCGGTGATTCACGCCGCCCCGCCGCTTTATAACGCCGCCGGCCCCGCCGCCGCCTCACAGGCAACAGGTCGCCGGAGCGTCCCGGCCTGGTCCCAGTCCCGCCGCCCCGGCCCGGCCATGCCGCTGCGGCTGGCGCTCTGCCTGCTCGCCCTCTGCAGCCCTCCCGCCGCCGCCGCGCACGGTAAGTGCCGCCCCGAGGAGGGGGGGCGGTTTGTGGGGGGCACCGGAGCAGCCGCTCCCACCGGGGCCGCCTTCCCCGAGCCGTCGGTGCCGCAGCTTCCTGCCGCGCCGGCAGGTGCTCGGGGCAGGGACGGCCAGGTCCGGTGTCCCGGCGCCGTTACCGGGCTGCCGTCCCAGCGGGTGCCGCCGCCGCCGCCCCGGGCTGGGCTCTCGGCCGTAGAAACCCGTTTTACCGGGAGGCGGTCGGGTGGGTGCTGGGCGCTGGCGGAGCAGCGGGAGCCGGTCCCCGGGGTTGCCAGCCGGTGGCTCCGGGCTGTGCTGTCTCTTCACCCGGCTGGTCCCGGAGGGTGCGCCAGGAGTCCCGCTGCCACGTCCCGTCCTGTGGTGTCGGACCCCGGCATCTCGCCCCCCGATGAGCCCCGGGATGGGGTGATGATGGGCACAACCCCATGGCCGACCCCGGAAGTCCCGGATGAGCCCCCGGGCGGGGGTCCCTCGCCCCAGGCCCACAGGGAACAGCGGCTGGTGCGTGATCTGGGTGTGGAGTTTGCAGCTCGAACTCCTCCCGGTTCAGCTGACGGCGCTTCTAGCTCTCGGGGCTATGTCGGAGCTGTTCCACCCCCGTGCCCAGGCTGTCCGGGACCCTGCTGCGGGGATCCCACAGCTCATCCCAGCGGTGCCGTGGTCACTGCAGGCTCTTCTGCAGCAACGCTCGAGTTTCCATCCTCGCATCCCATGGCCACCTTGCTCCGTTGCAGGGAAGGTGGCTCCATCCCCCTGCCCAGGGAATGTCCCCTGTTGGTGTCCCTGCTCTCCAGCGTGGCTCAGGACATAGTGGGTGCACCTCAGAGACCAGGGCTCCATGGAGCCGTCCCAGTGCAGGTGGGATCGCTCTGTGTGTGGCTATGCCCATGTGTAGGGGACAAGCAGGGTCCGGAGCCAGGATGTGGCTCTCAAGGAGCTTGGACCATGGGGAAGCTAAGCCATGGGTGTCATAGGAGGAAAACTGGCTTGAAAGAGTAATGAGACAAACCCACTGATGGCAGAGGTGTCTTGGCCTGGCGTTTGCTTCCAGAGGTGTCCAGGGCACTGGTTCTGCAGCCCGAGGGTTTGCTTCATCCATGGCTGCTCCATGGTGCTGGTGCTGGCGCTGGCTGAGCCCCCCCCCCTCCCCCCGTGCTCTTGGCTGAACCAACATTGGGTGCATGGGAGGGAGCAGGGGGTCAGCAGTCCCAAGGTGGGCACAGGCTCTGCTTTGCGGGAAGCGACTGCAGCCCAGCACGGGCAGGATCCACCCCTTCCCCCTCCTTCCCTCCCATCTTCAGCCGTTGAACAAACCTCAACTGCAGCTAATGAGAGCAGGAACCCAAATAAGCATCAGAAGAGGCTGGTTTGCAGAGGCGGAAATCGCAGAGGAATCACTCACAACAAAAACCTCTGACTGCTTGGTCCGGGGGGTGAAGGAACAAACAGGCTTTTGACTCACAGGGATCCGATGCCGCTGGGCTGGCCCCAGCCCAAGGGCTGTGTCAAGTGCCCCGTTCTCCCGCCTGTGCCTCGGATGCTGCTTGCAGAGGCTGTGGGTGTTGATGCTCCATCCCGCTGTGGGGCCACTGGTGCATGTGGGGGGATCCAGACCTCACAGTGTGAGCACGCTCTGGCCCTGCTCTGGGGCTGGAGCATCCCTACTGCAGGGAGGGTGAGCTGCAAGCTCAGACCATGGCCCTGGGCATCACTCGGAGCACTGAGATAACTGGGGTGTCCTTGTAGTCCTGGTGCTGTGTTTGGAGCCTGTTGGCTGCCAGGAGCACAGGCAGTGGGGTGTCAGCGCTGCCATACTGTGCCAGGGCCCATGGGGACATCCTTGTGCACCAGGAGAGATGGGAGCCAGCCTGGCATAGCACGGACCCCTCACCCTCTGCCCTGTCTGCAGGTGGGATCTGCTGGCTGCAGCAGGGGAAGGAGGCCAAGTGCACCATGATCCTGAAGACAGGCGTGACGTGGGAGGAGTGCTGTGCCAATGGCAATGTGGATGTCGCCTGGTCTAACTACACCTATCCAGGCAACAAGATCAGCCTGCTGGGCTTCTTGGGGCTGGTGACCTGCCACCCCTGCAAAGGTGAGTGGGGCTGAGATCTGCCTGGGGGGAATGCTCAAAGGATGCTCTGGGTGAAGCAGCAGTGATGGGGGCTGGGCTGCCCTGGTACCCTCCTCCAGGGACCACTGACCCCATGCTCCTGCTGCGGGATGGATGCTGCCATGGGGCCAGGGCTCCCAGGACAGCTTCTATTCCCCGACACCTCTCATTTTGCATGTAGTTTTGTTGTTCTCTATGGAGCAGGATGTGTGACCTGGCTCTTGGCTCTGGGGCAATGAGTCAAGGAGCTGAGCTGGGGCTCCATGGTCCCACGTTAACTCATTGCGACGGGGACCTCCCACCCCTGTCCCTGCCAAGGCTGCTCAGAGGGAACCTTGGTCAGGTTTATTTGTTAGGGGAAAAAAAAGCTCTATTTCTTCCCCTGTGCTCCCCCTTCCCGCTCCCAGCGTGCGCGTGTGTGGAATGGCTTTATGTAACGGGCAGTTCCAGCAGTGGAAACTCTCCAGCTGTGAGTTCCAGCCCCGCCAGATGTTTTGGCGTGCGCCAGAGGCACGGATCCCCCAGTCGCAATTGCGTGACCATGTGAGAACCCGCTCGAGGACCTGCTGACCGCAGGAGGCAGGAGCAGGTCTTTGGGAGGTCAGGTTGTGATTTGTTTAAAGGAGGAGGGGGGAAGAAAAATGGTTCTTAAGGAAACAGCTTCCTTCAGCTCCTCTGCAGCCCTGGCTGCTCCTCAGCCTGGTCCTGGCTTGGGGCTGTGCCCTGTGCATGCATAGGCTGAGCGGAATCAGGTTGATAGGTGCTGGGAGCACTGGGACCCTCTCCAAGGGCTGGTCATGGAGCATGGCCTCTCCCTGTGCCAGGCCAGAGGGACATGGCAGGGAGTGAGAAGGGGTCGCGGCTCCTGAGGATCATCAGGGTCAGGGAGCAGAAGCTTTGGAAGCACCAGAGAGCCCGGCTGGCACGTGCACCACATCTCCCCACCCTCCCGAGCGCCCCATCCAGATGGAGCTGGTGCTGCTCCCCATTGGAGGCCTTGGAAAAGGGCGGATGAGCTGAGCCGTGCTCCCGCTCCGTGGGCTCATGGGGCCGGGAGAGGTTACTCCAGGATACAGTGGGCTGCAGACACCAGACCCGCGCCAGCAGCAGAGCCCTGCAGGAAGGTGCTGGCCGGGTCCCGGGGGCTCTGCAATGGGTCTCTGGTTGGGAGGAGGAATTCCTGGCTCCAGCTGCTGGGGACACGGTGTCCCCCACTCCAGGACCCGGGGTCGGGGTCAGGGATGCTCCAGCTGCCTCCTTCCCGTGCTGATGGTTGGATCCCGCTGTGCCGGCAGCAGCATTCCCACATGGAGGGTGACCAGGGTCCTGCTTGCTCCAGCAGTGCTGGGGCATGGGGCCAGGCCCCTCTGTCCTGGGGTCTTGTCCCTGCAGCTTTCAGCAGAGATGCTGCCAGGGCTCAGCCTGTCCCTCTCCCCTTCCCTTGGACCAGCCCCAGCTATGGAAATCAGGGAACAAGCTGGGAAACTGACTCCCACCAGGGAATTTCCCCCAGGGAGCACAGGGCCAAGAAGACAGGGAATTTCCCCTTCCTCCTCCTCCTCCTCCTCTCCCCTGTCTCCCAAAGTGACCCATCTCCTGCAGGGAAATCCCCCTCTGTACCTCCCAACAGCTCCCACACACACCCTGTCTGTGGGAATCCTTCCTGCTTGGGGGTGAATCCCCATCTCAGGAAGTTTGTTGGTCCTGCCTGGCCTTCATGTGGGTGCTGATGGGTCCCCACACCCCTAACTCCCATTCTTGCCTGTGTCTTGGGGTGCTCAGCAGGCAAAGGGTCCCTTTGGGCCGTGTGTGGCGCAAGGGGCTTCCAGAGCCCCTATCCCTGCCTTGATCTTGGTGCTGAGCCCTTTGCCTCTCCCTGTGGAGCCAGCAGCACCAGGATGGGCCCCTCTCCATCCCTACTGGAGCAGGCACTGCCCCGGGACCCCCTGAACCCGGTCCCTGAGCTGGCTGGGAGATGACCCAAGGGACAAAGCTGCTGCCTGTCTGGGGACCCCGCTCTTGTGTTCAAGTCACGGAGGCGCAGAGCGAAACAGGGCTGGGTATTGTCTGGTGGCAGCAGCTTTCCCCATCACCCAGACAACTTGCGAAGCCCAGATCCTTCTGGAGGAGCTGGGGCCTTGCGCACAGCGAGGTTTTTCCATTGCACAAGAAAATGAAATGTCTCCTTCCAAAAAACTCAGCACATGGAAGCGAGGAGCTGGTGCGGAGCAGAGCGCCAGGCTCCGGCTGGATGCGCTCCCGCCAACGACCTGCTCCTTGGAGCTGAGCAGATCCAGATGCTGTGTGTTGTGACCACGGGTTTGGGGGGCCCCCCTGAGGGCTGATGAGGGGCCCCATCCCTTATGGATCTGCCCCTGCAGGAGGCTGGGCAGGATGGATCCTTCCTGGATGCTGGCACCACATCCTCACGCGCTGCTCCCTTCTGTCCCCAGAGAGCTGCGAGGGGGTGGTGTGCGGCCCCGACAAGGTCTGCAAGATGAAGCATGGGCGTCCCCAGTGCGCCTGTGCCCCCGACTGCTCCAGCCTGCCCCGCAAGCTGCAGGTCTGTGGCTCCGATGGCTACACCTACCGCGACGAGTGCGACCTCCTGACAGCCAAGTGCAGGGACCACCCCGACCTCGAAGTCATGTACCAGGGCAAATGCAAAAGTAGGTCTGGTCGGGCCCCCCTTGTCCCTGCTTTGTCCCATCTCCATCCTCTCTCTGTTCCCTGTTCTCCCAGTTCCAAGCTGTGCCTGCATGGGAGGAGATGAACAGCAGCGTGGGTCCCTGGGTGCACCACGAGCTGCTGTGGTGCAGGGGAAGAGTCCCCTTCCCGTGTCGGAGTGTGATGATGTGACCGGGCACATCCTTCTCTCTCCCACTGGGAAGCCGGGTCTCCCCATTCTCTCCACTGTGTCCTGCCCTGAGCACTGGCTGCTCCCATTGCCCAGAGCCTGGTGGCTCCACAAGCACAGCACAGGGTCTGTTCCCAGTGCCCGGCCATGTCCAGAGAGGGAAGCTCTGTCCTGGTGCAGAGCTCTGCCTATAGGACATGGGCATCTATCGGGTCCCATCCCTTGGCATCGCCCTTGCTGCGCTCCGAGCTGGCCCTGCCACCCTGTTGGGATGTGTGATGCTGCCATAGCCCATCCATGCGATGGAGGTTTAACCTCGCCGCAGGCTGAGGAATAACAGTCCGTAAAATGTCACTTCCAAACATCAAGCCCCTTTTTTGTTCCTTTGTTCAAGCGAGCAGCAATCCTCCCTGCCCTGCCAAGAGCTGTCACAATTATTATGGTTATTTTTGCCAGCCCTCCTCTCTGAAATGCTTTTGCCTGTCAAGCTCTGGCCTGTGCAGGGAAATGTGGGGCAAGAAATGTGAGTTGTGAGTTGGGAGCTGCAGATGCCAAATCTCCTTCCAATCCAGCAGGGAAAGGCAGGAAGGCGGAGGGAGGGCGTTGGGAAGTGTTCACAGCCACGGGGATGTGCTGGGCCGGGATGCTGAGCACACACTGGGGTTTGCTGTGGGATGGGGGCTACACAAGCCCTGAGCTCTGTGCAGGGTCGAACGTGATCCTTCCCTGCTCACAGCGCTGCCAGCCCGGCTGGAGCTGCTGCTGCTCCCGCTGCCAAGGCACCTGTGTGAGGCCGCTCGCCCCAGCCAGGTCCCAATGGGCTCAGCCCCATGTGCTTGGCTCTGCAGCCAGATCTCAGCTCTGGATGGAGCTGCACTCAAGGGCTACGGGGCCAAGCAATCCCTCACAACCCATCATCAGCTCCTGTCCTCCAGAGCAGTGGTGATGGGGGCGTTTGGGACCCTCCAGCCCTGGCTCCATCCCCTGCTAAAGGTAGGACGGAGCTTGAGCTGCCTGGGTTTCCCTGGGACAATGCCCGTTGGTTGGAGGACTTTGTCCGTCCCTGGCTCCCCCTGGCTCAGCATTTGCTTCCCTGCAGAGTCCTGCTCCAGCGTGGTGTGCCCCGGCACCCACACCTGTGTGGTGGACCAGACAGGCAGCGCCCACTGCGTGATGTGCCGGACAGCGCCTTGCCCCGAGCCCACCAGCCTGGACCATGCCCTCTGTGGCAACAACAACATCACCTACCCCTCGGCCTGCCACCTGCGGCGGGCCACTTGCCACCGCGGCCGCTCCATTGGTGTGCGCCACTACGGGAGCTGCTCGGGTGAGTGGGGTTCTGAGTGGTGGTGGAGGGGCAGTGGGCTCAGACCTCTCCCATCCCAGTATCTCCATCACTGCTTCTCCCCTTTTCCTGCTCTGTTTCCAGCCGTGGCCAAATTCTCCACGGAGACGGACAACGTGGAAGAGAACTACGTGTGAATCCTCCCTCACCACGAGGCCGGACCCAGGAGACAGGGGCATTATGTGTATATTGTACAAACCATATACCTGATATTTATTAAGATAAAACCTTCCTTTATTTATACCTGTGTATGTTATGCAGCCGCAGGGGAGCAGGGCAGGGGGCTCCCGGAGCGATTCCAAGCCACCCTGGGAATGCTCCAGCACCTAGTGCCCATGGGGGTGTCGGTGCTGCTGTGCATTGGGCCCCCACCTCGTGTCCTTGGCCACCAGCCCTGGGCCTATTTATTTTTGGATGGAATTCTCAGTACTGTGATGTTCCTGGCCGGGCCCTTGAGGTCCAGAGGGAATCTGTGCTTTCGCCTTCCCAGCTGCCAGTGGCAGGAAGGGCAGCACGGTGCTGCAGAGGATTGGAGATGGGTCAATATGTATTTATACATATATATATATACATATATATATATGTAATTTTATCCTAAGGTTTTATCATGTGTATGTTAAAACAGACTTCAGTTGAAGCTTTCCTGGTCCCCTCCAGCCCAGGCTCCCCCCCATCCTTGGAGGTGATGCTGGTGCGATGGTGGCTGCACCATCATGGGCCATGGCAGCCCTTACCGGGGGACAAGACCGTCCCTTTGAGCTCCCTGCTGCTGCAGTGCCCTCACCCAGAGCCCACCACCCTGGTCCGGTTTGCTCAGAGCCCTCTTCATCCCTCCCTCCCTCCATCCCAAGACAGCGCTTGGCTCCCAGAGCTGCTGTGGGGTGGCCATGGGGAGCGTGGCTTGGCAGAGGGGGACAGGAGGGGACGATGGCCCTGCCTGGCACCCCCCTGGGCACCCTCTGCTCTGTTGACTGCTCTGTCAACACCCTCTGTATTTATTTTTACTACTTCTCTCATGTTGTGTGTTGTCACCTGTGTAAATAACATCTCATCTCTGACACTGAAAAAGCTATTGCCTTTATATAAATATCATATATATATTTTATATATATATAAATACCCTATTTTCTATTTTTGTATGGTTACGTTCTGATTCCTGCAGCAGACGCTCTGGGAACACCCCCATTTCCTACTTGGCAGCGTTAGGGGCATTTTACAGCTATGTTACCATTTGGATTATCATTAAAACCCGGAATTAATGGTGCTGTGGGTCCGGTTCTGTTCAGCAGGTTCTGAGGCCACAGGAGGTGGCTGCATCCCCCAGGGCTGTGCTGCTGCTGCAGCATCACCGTGAGCTCCTTTGCTGGGATGGGGATGATCGAGAGCCCCCGCTCCCACTTGGCTTCAAGTGTTGGATGTTTCCAGCCTGGCTGAGGCCGTTCCCTTGCAGCGGGAGGAAAGGGAAGAGCAAGCAGCCAGGCAGATAAATCTGTTCCCAATATCAGGCCGTGCCGGGAGGGTTTGGTATTTCACAAAACAATTCCTACTGGTAATCGGGTCCTGATGTGCGGCGCTTCCCCACCGCGGGAGCTCGGGCAGCAGCCAGTGGCTTGGCACAGGCAGCTCAACAGGAGCCGTATCCCCTGTGCTGGGGGACAGCACAATGCAGCCCCCCAGGCTCCTCCAGGCTGGGCTGCGGGTTCCAAACTGAGGCATTGTGGAGCAGTGAGGAGGAATGAGACCTTTGCTCCTGGCCAGAGCCCAGCACCCTCAGCCCTCACTGTGGTCCGGGGCTGAGCATCGCGCAGGATCCAGGCCAGGCTGGAACCCAGCATCTTCTGCACCCTGGAGCTGAGCTGAAGCCTGACCAGGCAGCAGCATTGCAGCCGTTAAGCAGGGGCTCTCCTGCAGCCCCTCTACCCCCGCAGCTCAGCGATGCCCCGTCTGCTTTTGGGAACGGGTGTAAAGGCGGTGCCAAAACACTGCCCAGGACTTCCCCTGGCGCCAGCACCCGCAGCACGTGGTGGTGTGTGTGGCCTGGGTTCCACCGAGCCCGCCGCAGCGCCTTCCTCCCTCCCCGGGGCAGCTTCGTCATCCTCGGGCTTTGGCGCCCGGAGCGCCGGCGCATGGCCCCGTGCCGAGCCCGCGGGCACGGGTCTGCGGCAGCGACGTCAGCTCCTGCCGATGAGCGGGAGATTTCGGCTTCCAAAACACGGCCGTGAGTCAGGCGCCTCCTTCCCGAAGGATTTTGGGTGGTCTGGGACAAGCCGGGACAGGCGCCGGCTCTCCAGGCTTCCCGGCAGTGCACAGAAGCTCTGCCCTGGCATCCCAGGGTGGGGTGGGGGGGTCTGCCCCATGCTGCTGGGAGCCCCACAGGGATTTGGGGCTTCCTTGGAGGCTGGCAGCTTCGCAGGGGTCTGTCCCTTGCTGGGTGTCCCCCAGGCCATGGATGCCTGTGGTCGTGGCCCCCTGATCCCATGCAAAGCAGTGCAGTAGGGAGCTGAGATTGTGACAAGGAGGGGTTGGGGCAGTCAAAGCTTCCCGGTGAGGTGAGCACAG
This sequence comes from Psittacus erithacus, assembly GCA_009867235.2. Taxonomy (NCBI): domain Eukaryota; kingdom Metazoa; phylum Chordata; class Aves; order Psittaciformes; family Psittacidae; genus Psittacus; species Psittacus erithacus. The sequence goes on from WYDI02001370.1 coordinate 12,205, forward strand.
GGAGCTGGTGGTGAGGGTCTGCCAGGGGACCTCTCAGAGCACTGGCCCAGCCTTGACCTTCATCCTCCCTGGCAGGAGGATGAAGGATCCTCCTTCATCCTCCTCTGGGGGCTGTGGCACGGCCGGCGCCGGATGCTGCGGTCGCTGCAGCCTCCTGTGGGACCCCGTGGCTGTGGCTTGCCAGCAATTGGCAGCTACAACAAACCAGGAGCAGGGAATGTCCCTGGAGATGCTGGCAACGCGGCACGCTGAGACCTGGCAGCAGCTCAACACACGTCCCCCCTGCCCCTGTGCCCGCAGCCACCCAAGTACCCCCAGGCGAGCACCTGGCTGCGCGTCCCAGCATGCCGGCACTCCACGGGCTCTGCCAGCACAGCGGGAGGCCAGAGCCCATCATCTGCCCCCGGGGGGTCTGTGGTTCCCCTGTTTGGGGGGTCCCGCAGGGCGGTGGGGAGGGTGCGGCGTGAGACGAGATGGGACAAGATGAGACGGGATGGGGTGAGACAGGGTGGGACGGGACAGGATGGGATGGGATGGGATGGTATGGGATGGGATGGGATGGGATGGGATGGGATGGGATGGGATGGGATGGGATGGGGAGCCCCACCCCGGCAGCAGGGCAGCCTCAGATCTGCTGGGGATGCTTTGTGGGGCAACAGCGCATGGATGTGGGTTTTGGCTCCTCTGGAGCAGGGCCTGGTCGTGAGTGGGGTTCTGGTGGGTCCCTTCTTCCTCCTGCAGCCCCTGCTCCATTCACCCCAGTCCGGGACAAGCCTGAACCCAAAAGGGAGCAGTGGGACAGCCAGAGGAGGGGTTGTAGTGGGTAGAGGAAGGACAGGAGAAGGGAAAGCCTGAATAAACCAGTCCCCATTGAGATGGGCAGCAGCCACCTGGGCAGTGCTGGGCAGAAGCATTAGCCCCAGTCCACCCTCCTGGGCTCCCCATCACATCCCTGGAGTGGGCAGACCATGGTGGGAGCAAAGGAGCTCCCCTTCCCCACAGCTTGGTGGGTAGAGGGAAGGTGAACGAAGAGAGCTCTGGGACCAAGGTTTTATTGAGGAAGGCAAATTTGCAGCTGCAAGAGGCTGAGCAAGGTGCTGAGTCTGGAGCGGCTCAGCTCCCATCCCCAACAGGCAGACTCAGGCTGAGCATCAGCTCCTAAACTCCCTTGGGACAGAGGACCTGGGAGTCCTGGTGCTCTTCTCTCCTCCCAGGAGCTGCCAAACAGCTTTCCCCACAGCCCTTGTGCCTCCTCCCAACCCCACTAGGGCTTCGGCCGCCCCTTCTGATGACGATGCCCTTTCACGGTACGATGCACCCAGTCAATGTAGTTGGAGATCTTGGTGTAGATGTCTGGGTACCGGCGATCCCCACACCTCTGCCCAGAGAATGAGACGATGCCGTAAACCTTCTTCTTGAAGATCAGGGGTCCCCCGGAGTCCCCCTGCAAAGCACAGGGGGTGGGAAGGGGATGAAGGGGTCTCCTAGAGGGGAGTGTTTGAGGGTCTTGGTGCTGGCACCACACTCACCGCGCAGACACCCTGCAGCGTGGCGTTGCGGCTCGCCCCGCACATCATGTTGGGTGAGACCTTGCCCCGCCACAGCGTCCGGCACAGGCTCCGCTTGACGATGGTGGTGCCGGTCTCCATCAGCTCGGTGGGCCGGTCGCCGTAGTTGGACGTGTCCCCCCAGCCCAGCACGAAGCAGACAGTGCCGGGCTTCAGGTCGATGTGCGGAGAAGGCAGGCGGATCCGCTTCACGTACTGGTTCAGCGTGGCCGACCTGTTGAGCTGGGGACACGGGTGGCTTTGCTGCTACGGCAGAGCTCCGCACCCCGTCGAGGCCCATCACATTCCCACCCCAGCTCCTTGCTCATGCTGAGCCCCACAACGTTGCCAGCCCCGCTGCACCGGTCCCAGTGTGCTCAGGAGGGGAAGGGAGGAAAGGAGGTTGGTTTGTCCTCACCCGCCTCCATCCGAGCCCCATGGTGTGGCCCTGCTTCTCCGGAGAAGCACTGACATCTAGTGTCGGCTCGGTCCAGCGTGGGGCACTCCCCGGCCGCCCCCTGGGCCTCACCTTGAGCATGCGGATGTCGTTGTCCACCGAGCGGGGGTTGTAGTGCGGATGAGCGATGGACTCGGCGATGCTGAAGACCTGCTGGGATCCCTCGGGCTCCTGCAGCCGGTGGGCGCCCAGCACCACCCGCACCGATGGGTTCCGCCTGCAGTGGAGGGGCCCTGAGAGGGAGCTGCCGGGGCTGCGGGCAGCAGGGGAGGGGGGAGCAGAGGGGCTTGAGAAGTGCATGGGTGGGTGGGAATCATGGAATAGAATCATGGAATGGTTTGGGTTGAAGGGGCCTTAAAGCTCCTCCGGCTCCAACCCCTGCCACGGGCAGGGACACCTTCCACAAGAGCAGCTTGCTCCAAGCCCCTGTGTCCAACCTGGCCTTGAACACTGCCACGGATGGGGCAGCCACAGCTTCTCTGGGCACCCTGTGCCAACGCCTCAGCACCCTCACAGGGAACCCTCCTTATCTCCAACCTGAACTTGCCCTGTTTCAGTTTAAACCCATCACCCCTTGTCCTATCACTCCAGGGCTGTGTCCGGGATGGGGGTGGCTGTTTGTGCTGTGTCCTGGGGGGGGATGTGATGCGCGTGCCCCACCCCGTGGGACCATGGCTCACCGGGGAATGAGGCAGTGGGCTGCTGTCATCACCCACTTAGGCCACACCAGGAAGCCCCCGCAGACGTGCTGCCCGTCCATCTGGATGGAGGCCATGAAGGGCCGGGAGTGGGGGGCCACCACCTTTCCCCCGATGATCCAGCTCCCCTGGGTGCCTGGTGGGGATGCAGGAGGTCACTGACTGACAGGGTGTCCAGACACACCCCCCGCAGTGCTCCGGCCCAGGGTCTTCATCTCCCACCCTGCAGCCTCCTCAGCCCCAGCTCCCCTGTTACCTTCCGGGGCTAGGAGCAGGATGGAGCCTCCCAAGCTGAGGATGAAGAGCCCAACCATGACCATGATGGTGCAGAGCAGGTCACTGCCACCTCCTGTGGGGCCGCTCAGGATGGGGGAGTGCTTAAATACTTCTGGATACCAGCGGGTATCTCCCTCCTGCTTCCTCCTCTCTGGGTGTTGCTGCTTTGTGCAATGCTGCGGGTGGGGGGCACAGGCGCTGCAATGATGCCTCAGGGGCAGGTGCAGCTTCACCCCGGAGCAGCCGCTTGCCCCGGACTGAGGAAGGGAGAAGGAAAGCACAGCAGCTTCCCACGCCAAGCCCGGCTCCTCTCCCCCGTGGACCTCCTCAGGATGAAACCCCTGTGCTCTTGGCAGGGAGTTGGGAGCAGCAGGGTCCCACCGTGGCCTGGACACCTCCCGGGATGTGACAGCATCCCCAGGGCTGGCTGGAGCCTAGCTGCTGTGGGTCGTGCAGGGACTGTGCATGTACAGGGTTGTGGGTGTACTGGGGTGGGTGTATGGGGCGGATGTACCCCACTGCTGCAGCCAGGAGCTCTGGCCCCGGCAGTGGGCACGTTTCCTAATGGGCTGCGGTTGGAGCCTGGCTCAAGTCTTCCTGTGTCAGTTTGCCAGTGTTTGCCCAATGCTGCTGCTGCATTGGGAAACAGGAGCAGTGAGAGGGGACCCGGGCTCCCCCTTCTCCACCCTCTCCCCGGTTGCATCTTCAGGGCTGGGTGCTGAGGCCATGGAGGTGCAGCAGGAGCAATAAGAATGGCCTTCGGCCTGGGCAGTGCCTGGGGGGAGACCTCCCTGTGGTGCTGGGGGGCAAAAAGGGGGTGTCCAGGGCAAGAAGCAGGGCAAGGAGCCGCTGTGGGGCTCCCCCCGCACCCCAAAAGCAGCCGCAGCCCCGGGGCCGCCGGTAGTGGCGGGCGGGAGCGCCGCGCCCCGAGGCCCGGGTGAGGGGCGGCGGCAGTGGCGGGCCGCGCCCGGCAGACGGAGCTGTGCGGGCGGCGCGGGAGGCGGGAGCACCGGCGCGGCCCCTACATCCCTGCGCATCCCGCAGCCCCGCCGGGGATGCCGCCGCCCGCCGGGCCCTGAGCGCCGGGACGCCGGCGGCCGCCGGCCCCGCTCCGCCGCGCCCCGCCCGGCCCGACCCCGCCGGAGCCACCGCCCAGCCCGCACGGAAAATGGCGTGAGTACCGGCAGCGGGCCCCCGCCGAGCACCGCAGTACTGAGGTGGGAGGGGGGGGGTCCTCCGAGTGCCAGGGTCCGGGACCCCTCGCCGGGGCTGCGGGACCCCCGCACCGAGCTCGCACCGGGGGCTTATATCCCCTTCAATAGAGGAGCTCGGGAACATGAAATCGGGGGCTTGTACCGCCCCCCCCCCTCAATCCTGGGGACTCAGGACCCCACCACCGGGGCCTCGCATCCCTCTGATACCGGGGCTTGGGACCCCCACACTGAGCCCTAGCGCCTCCCCTCCGGTGCTGCTCAGGTCCCTGCTCGGGGGTGCTGCGGCTTCAGCTCGGGGCGCAGCGGCGGAGGCCCCGGTGTGGAGCGGGCGCGGGGGCTGCGGGGGGCGCGTCTCTGCTGGCAGCGGTGCGGGAAGCGGTGGGGGGGGGGTGTGTGGGAGAGGCGTTTATTCTTGTGTTATGAACCTGTTGTTGCCGCTGCGGGACCGCGGAGCCCCCCCCACACACACCCCCTGCGCCCGCACCCCCGGCCCTGCGCCGCGGCTCCTGCTGCGCGGGGTCCGGATGGACGGACGGGAGCTTTCCGTATCCCGGCCTCGTCCTTTGTGTGCTGCGGTGGGGCCCTGCCCGCTCGGTCGGTGCCTGCAGGCGGGCTCAGAGCCGCGCATGGGGCTTTGCGGGCGATGGAGGGAGCAGGTGAAGGCCGGTGGTTGGGATCCATCCTGCCCCGCGCTGGTTTTACCCCTCAGGGGCTGATGGTGCTGGGAGAGCACGGGGCTGGGCTCAGCGCACCAGGTGCAGGTGACAGCAGCTGTGTCTCACCAAGGCCTTTCCTTCCCTCCCATGCTTTAGTCCCCACCGTGGCAAACAAGGGTCTCCCCACATCCCCTGGGGGGCATCCACACTGCCGGGGGTCAGGGACCCTCAATTGGGCACCTCGCCTTGTCCTCATGCTCCTGGCGAGATGCCGGGTACTCAACAGGTCCCATTCACCATTGTTGACCTCCCACCCATGAAGAGCCCTGTGGGGCACTGGCCAGGGGTGGGATGGGGGGTTCCTGGGGTCTGGGTGGGCTCTGGTTGTGGTGGCACCGGTGAGGACCTGGGGTCATGTCAGAGGTGGTGGGGCTGGGGAAGCAGGGCAGTGCCCAGTGCTCCTGGAGGGACCAGAGGCGAGAGCTTGCCAAGGCAGGTCCACGGCTTTGGGCAGCTCCTCAGTGTGCTGATCCCTTCAGAGAAGTGCCTCACTGGGGAGGAAAATGTGTGTGTGATTTGCCAAAAGGCAAGGAGGGAAAGGGCAGAACCGAGGAGCACGATGAGCCCTGGGGAGCGGGATGAGGAGCTGCAGGAACCAGGCAGTGAGGAGCCCTGCAGCTCCGGGTCTCACTGGGTCAGTCCTGCTCCCTCAAATCCTGAGCCTGGTCATGGGGAGGTTTAGGAGAGTCCTGGGGCAGTGAGGATGCAGTGAGGCACTGCCCTGATGTCGGCCTTGCTCTGCAGCAGACCATGGGTGCTGGGGAGTGTGCTGCCAGCCTTGCTTTGGCTCCTGCTTCACCTTGGCACTGGCAGTGGCTGGAAGAGGGTCCTGGCTGCTGCGAGCCGCTGGTGCCTGGGGAGGTTTGGCTGAAAGCTTCCAGCTCCTGTGAAGACGCTGGTCCCATCGGAGCTGCTCATCTGTTCTGTGCTCCTGCTGCTGTTGATGCTCTTGAGCAGCTGGAGGTTGTGGATCTCCACATCTGGCTGCTCTGGTGGTTTGCCTCAGTGGGTCACTGCGCTCCCCTCTGGGTCTCCCCTGAGTAGGGACTCTCCTGGTCCTGCTCTCCCAGCCCTGCTCATCCCTGATCCGAAGCTGAGTTGTACCTGGGGAAGGAGGGAGGTTTCTGCCTGAGGAATCATCTGGAAGTGCTTTGGGAAGAGACTTGGGGCTCTCCACCTGCTGCTGGGGAGAAGCAGAACCCCACTGATGCTCTGCAGGCTGGACCAGCGCTGCCTCCCAGCTGGCTGCAGGGAGCCAGAGGAGGTCAGCTCCATCCCTACAGGGTCTGGCCACTTATGGTGGGATGGGGCCTCTTGACTGGGCAGGAACCGGAGCAGGTTTCCTGGGAAGCTGCTGGAGTTGGTGTTCCCGCTTCCTGGCCAGAAGCAGCCACTTTCCCTGCACAGGATCTCATGCGGTCTGTGTGGTGCTGTGGCGTGGGCCCGTCTCCAGCAGCAGAGGTGCCAGCAGCACGGAAGGGCTGGGGGGAAGCGCCAGGGCAGGGTGGGGGGAACAGGCAGAAGGGTGCGCAGGAGCCTGTCTGCTCCATCCAGAGGTGAGGGAGCCCTGGGGCCCCAGACAGAAGCTGCACTGGGGGATGTGGATGAGCCCTGCAGCAGCCCGGGAGCATAGAGAGGAGCCGGGGCGGATCCTGCCCCAGCCAGGTGTTTCCTGGTGGAGATGGCTGGATGTGTGGGGTGAACCCAGCCCCTTGGCTCGGCGCCGAGGACTGAGCTCCTATGGGTTCTTGGGGCTCATGGGGGTGCCCTTGCCTGGAGCCACGTTCCTGAGGCTTTTTGGAGTCTTGTGTGTGCCCATGGACATGGCATTGGTGTGGGAAAGCTGAGCTGCCTTGGGTGAATGGGGACCCAGGGACTGAATAACACAGCCCCGAGGTGCCAGGAGCTGTGTCCCAGCCGGTTGGCGCTCCCAGGCATGGGGAGAGGCCGGCTCCATGCTCATTCATAAACTGTGGGGAGTTTCCTGGTGGAGCCCTGCTCCTCTAACTGGAAGGGAGCTGGAAACCCGAGTGTTTGGAGGGCACTTGAACCATTGTTTGAAAGATCTGTAATTTTCCAATCAAACTCCCTCCCCAAGCCTCCGTTCATCAAATATTCATGGGATCCATTTTCTCCTGGCACTCCCAACCCACATCTCAGCCCGAAGAATCAATCAGGCAGCGCTGCTTGCTCTAATGCATCCTGCGTTTTCGGGAGCCTGGGGCTGTCATCTCCTCCTCCCGCCTCCCCCCACTTCCCTGCTCTCCCCATCTCCTCCCAGGGCCGCAGCAGCGATGGATGGGGCTGCACAAGCAAAGGGATATGAGGAGGGAAGGGGCTGAGCACCATGGGGCAGAGGGGGCCAGACCCTGGGCCCTGTCACCCCATGCTCATCTCCGTGGTGTCACAGCTTTCGTTTGCCTTTGTGGTCGATGGGCTCCCAGTGAGGGCGTTCGATAGCGGCCCCGCTGCTAATGGCTCCGTGACGGAGGCTGCAGCCTCCCCAACGGCAGCGTCACTCCAGGCCCAGCCAAGGGGCCCGGCTCTTGGCATGGGAATGGGGCTGTAAATCAGTGCCGGTGCCTCAACTGCTGCCGGTGCTGCCGTTCACACAGGGCTCAGGCCCCACAGCCCCCAATCCCCAGTGCTGGTGTGGGGGTCCAGGTTCTCTCCATGCCTTCCCTCTGGCTCGGAGCTGAGCGGATGGAAAGGGAGCGGGGGTCAGGGGAGCAGAGGAGCAGCTCGGAGAGGCTCTTCGCACATTTGGATGAGCTAATGGGAAAAAACAGAGGAAGGCAAATAAACATTATTGTTTCGTGTCAGGCGGAGAGGAGACAAAAGGTCACGGGCTTCCCTTGTGGTGGTAGGAAACGGCAGCATCAGCAGGGCTGGAAAGGGCTGGAGAGCAAAGGGAGAGCACAGTGCGTGCACGGGGCACACGCGTGCTCCCACGTGTGTGCTGATCCATCCGGGGGTCCAGGGAATGCTGCCATTGCAGGTGGGAGTTCCCGGGACATCATCCCCCGGTGCCACTCGCATCCCTGGTCCTTTCAGCCTCATCTCCCACACCACAGCCCATGGCTTTCCCAGCCATGTGGTGCATCCAGGAACAGCTCGAGGAGCTGCGGTGGGACCCGCGGGGCTGGGATGTGCACAGCACGGACACCAGGCAGGACAGCACGAGCCTGTTCAGCGCAGCTCCGGAGACTGGGTGAAGTGAGGGGGGAGGAGGAAGGGCTCATTCTGGGCTTCTTTTCCCAGTTTGTGGTTCCCTAGGGGCTGGGTGGCACTGGGTTTGGTGGCACTGGGCTCAGTGGCCCTGGTTTGGTGGCACTGGGTTTGGTGGCACTGGGTTTGGTGGAACTGCATTTGGTGGCACTGCGTTTGCTGGCACTGCGTTTGGTGGCGCTGGGTTTGGTGGCGCTGCATTTGGTGGCACTGCGTTTGGTGGCACTGCGTCTGGTAGCACTGGGTTTGGTGGCACTGCATTTGGTGGCACTGCGTTTGGTGGCCCCGGTTTGGCAGCGCTGAGTTTGGTGGCGCTGGGTTTGGTGGCACCGGGTTTGGTGGCACTGGGTTTGGTGGTGCTGGGTTTGGTGGCACTGCGTTTGGCGGCGCTGGGTTTGGTGGCCCCGGTTTGGCAGCACTGAGTTTGGTGGCACTGGGTTTGGTGGCGCTGGTTTTGGTGGCACTGCGCTTGGTTTCACTGGGTTTGATGGCCCCGGTTTGGCAGTGCTGGGCTCGGAGGCCCTGGTTTGGTGGCGCTGGATTTGCGCATCCCCCTCCCAGTGGCTCGTCCCGTTGCCATGGAGCTGTTGCCATGGTGCCGTTGCCAGGGAACCGCCTCCCGCCTCGGCAGAGCCATCAGTCACCGGGGCCCCATTGGCACTGGCCCGGCCCAGGGGTACCGAGGAAGAGGAGGATGGGGGGGGGGGGGGGCTTGCCTTGGGCCCTGGCTCCATTTTCCTGCTCCCGGCAGCTGAGGGATCCGACCCCAGGGACAGGGCCCAGTGTCCCCAGTGTAATGGATCAGTGCCTCTGGTGTGATGGATCAGTGCCTCTGGTGTGATGGATCAGTGTTCCCGGGGCAGTGGCTGGGGTCCAGCACAAGATGCTGAGGCAATTGGGGCCAGAGGGTGCAGCGAGGGGCATCCGGCCTGTTCCATGTCTTTTCCTGGGCCAGGAATATTCCTGGCATTCAACCCGGGAATGTGGAGACTGTAGCAAATAATGGAAAATAAAGAGGATGGAGGAGGGAGGAAAAGCAGAACAGGATATTTCAGGAATGCTGTAAAAGTTTGGAGCTGTCAAATGGGGCAAGATCCAGGAGAGGAACAGGCCTTGGTCCAAAGTGCTCTGAGTCTGGGGTGCTGTGAACTGGACTCAGGGGAACCAGAGCAGTTTCACCCTTGTGCTGGAGCCCAACGCAGGGGCCATGGTGCAGCTGCTGCCAAGGCCCACTCCATGTCCCATGGGTTCTGTTGCCATCCAGCACCTCCGCATCAGTGTTGTCTTCCAAACCAGACACCCCAAGGTGAACCGGGGCTGCCTTCCCTGTGCCTCCCATTGGGTTTGGTGCTGCATGAAGCCAGGGCTGGCTCCAACCCATGTCAGTGGGTCCATGGCCCTCAAGCGTGCAGCTGCGATGGGATGGTGCTTCTGCATCAGCTCCTTCCTAATGGCTTTTCCCGCTGTGCTGGGGCCACGGCGCTGCCCATCGCATCCTGTGAGGGCTCCTCTCCTGGGAGCTGTGACACGGATGTGACTGAAGCACCAGGTCCTAGAGCCGCAGCAGCCATGGGCTGGAGCTGAGGCAGGTGGGCCCCCTGCCCGGGTTCCCTCCCTCTTGCGGGCTCTGCTGTCCTGTGCTTTGGGAACCGAGCGGCACCGATCCATTGCCTGATGGCGCCTCTGTGCCTCCCACCCCAATTACTGTCACAGCTAAGCACTTCGTTAGTGCTGTCTGGTGAGCATCCAGCCGGCTCCTGTGGTGTTGGAGCATTCCCCATCACCGCAGGGCACCGGGCAACTGCTGGACCTGCACCTGATGCTGGCGGCATCACAGCTCTCACTGAGCCCCATGGGGCTGCGATGTCGGCTGGGCTGGTCCAGGGCACTTGTGGCACTGGGGCACATGGGCATGAGGCCCCCAGTGCTTGGAAGAGCTGTGTTGGGACCATTCATGTGTTGGCAGCATCCCGGGCACATGATGCACATCCGTGTGTCTGTTCATGTGTGCGTCTGTGCACGTGTGCATGCGTATGCCTGCGCGTGCAGCCCGGGAAGGTCACCATCCAGGAAAGGTGTCAGCAGCCAAGAAATGGGCTTGGAATGGAAAGTGTGAGCCAGGTTGAACCGCAGGGATGGCCAGGACCGGGAGCCCTGCTCCAGCCTGGCCATGGTCACTGTTTCCATCTGCAGGAGTGCGTCCAGCTGTGCCAGGTCTGGGTGAGGTGCCTGTCCCCAGGGATCCAGGCAGAGGAGCTCATGGGCAAGGGGGACTCTGCTCTGTGACAGGAAGGGGAGAAAGCAGCAGGTGGACGGGAAGCATCCAGCCCGTGGCAGTGTCCTTTGGGCAGTGGCATGATGTGGCACAATGTCCCCATTCACTGCAGCCGCACTCCTCACTGCGCTCTGTGCTCTCTTGCAGGGCTGTGGAAGCCAGCACCCTTCAGCAGGAGCGGCTGCAGGCCATTGCGGTGAGTCCCAGTGTCCCTGCATCCCAGTGTCCCCGCATCGCAGTGTCCCCGCATCTCAGTGTTCTTGCATCCCAGTGCCCCTCCATCCCAGTCTCCCCGCCGCGCGGCGTCCCCGCATCTCAGTGTCCCCCCCTCCCCGTGCCCGCGCATCCCAGTGCCCCCGCATCCCAGTGTCCCCGCATCCCAGTGTCCCCGCATCTCAGTGTTCCTGCATCCCTGTGCCCCCACATCCCAGTGTCACTCCATCCCAGTGCCCTCGCATCCCAGTGTCCCTGGATCTCAGTGTCCCCACATCCCAGTGTCCCTGGATCTCAGTGTCCCCACATCCCAGTGTCCCCGCATCCCTGTGCCACACAGAGTTGACACCAGCGGGGACGAGGGGGCCGGTCCTGGGGACACGCTGCAGCTGAGTGCAGGATCCCGCAGGGCTTGATTGCGCTGGTGAAACAGGGACAGAGCGAGCAGGAGGTTTAATTAATGAAGCAGCGTCTCGATGAGCCCCAGGAAGGGAACAAATGTTGATTCCCCCTCACCCTTTCCCAGGATGGGGCTGGGGATGGTGCAGATCCAGCCATGGGCATTGGTGATCCCATTCATAGCAGCCCCCCTGGCACTGAGCAGGGCTCTGGGCTGTTTTAAACCCTGCCACGGGCTGGCAGCTTCCCCATCCCATCCGCTACCGATCCATCTCCACTGCACAAAGGGCAAATTGTTCCTGGCCGGAGGAAAAGGGACGCGGGTAACACTGCCCGGGCTGCGGCTGACCCTGCTCAAATGATGTGGATGGGCCCCATGGGGGGCCCTGATTCCCCTGCACTGGCAGCTTGCTCTATGGGGCCTGGCGAGGGGAAGCCACCTGGAGATGGGGAATAGAGCCCCAGGTCTCTGCACCTCTGTGCCTCAGTTTCCCCAAGCGAGGGCACGGATGGGGCCCTTGTGTCCCTGTGTCAGGGACCCCCTCGCCCCCCGCTCCAGGGATGCTGTCCTGGCCAGGAGGGATGCATCCCCCTCCCTGCACTGACCCTGGCTCTGCCACTCTCATCCCTGCAGGAGAAGCGGAAGCGTCAGACAGAGATCGAGAACAAACGGCGGCAGCTCGAGGACGATCGGAGGCAGCTGCAGCACCTCAAGGTGAGGATCCCCTGGGACCCCCGGGCTGTGTCTGCACTGGGGACCCCCCGGCTGCGGCGCCTGCAGGACTCTGACCCCCTTCTGCTCCCCAGTCCAAGGCTCTGCGGGAGAGATGGCTGCTGGAGGGGGCCCCAGCCTCAGCCTCCGAGGAGGATGAGGCCATGAAGAAGCAGATGCAGGAGGATGAGGTGAAGACCAAGGAGCTGGAGGAAACCATCCAGAGGTAACGGAGACGGTGCTGAGGTTGTGACACCCTCCAGAGACCCCCTGGCCAGGAGGGATGCTGAGGTGCAGCTCGGTCCCGTGTGCTGAGCATGAGGCACAACTCGAGCTGCCGGGAGAGGAAGTGCCTCCTCATGGCACTGCTGGTGCTGAGCCATGAACCCTCCGGTTGGGTTCGTGCTGCCTTTTGTCCGGGGGCTGCAGCTGGTCCTGGAGCCCATCCAGCCCCCCTGAGCACGGACACCCCGGGGGGGACTGCTCGGTCCCTGCAGCAGGAGCAGAGCAGGGCAGGGAAATGGGGGCTGATTCCCCATGGACCCATCGCTGTGGCTCAGCCCCTGGGAAAGGGGTTGGGTGGGAGGTTGGTGGAGAGAAGCCTCAGCCCCTGCCTGGCCCCGTCGTGCCTGTGCTGCCGCTGGGGGGGCCGGAGGGTGCCCCGGCGGCAGGAATGCCATCTGTCACGGCTGTGCCGTCAATTACTGCGCCTCGGTGCAGAGTGGGGTCAGGCACGAAGGGGCCTTTGTGTGGCTCTAATGGCGCGGTGCATTCCTCCGCCGGCGCCTCGCGGGGAGACGGGCGCTAAGGGAGGGCTCTGCCGGGGGATGCTGCCACCGTGGCGATAGAGGGGTCCCATTGACACAGACGTGGATCCCTAGGGACTCCCCGGACCTCTGCCATGTCCCAGTGAGGCTCATGGCTGGGAATGGGCGGTTGCCTTCATGGGAAGCTGGAACAGGAGCAGGGATGGAGCAGCATCGCATCGTGCCACCGAGCACCAGTGTGTGGCATGGCTGGTTGTCACCACATGGGGACAGCAGGACACCCTATGGGGTCAGTCCCTGTCCATACCTGATGCCCATGAAGGGGGTTCTTCCATCCCATCAGCCAAGGGATAGTGATGGTTGTGCTGGAGGTCAATTAGTCTGTCCCTGCACATGAGCCCAGGGGCCAGTTTGTGCTTCTCCTCTCCCTTGTGCCACATCACTGGCGCATGTTGGTGGCTCTGCTGCCTGCACTGTGCTGCCTGCACTGCACTGCCTGCACTGCGCTGCCTGCACCGCGCTGCCTGCACCGTGGCCTCTCAGCCCCTGCTCTCCCCACAGGCTGGAGAAGGAGCTGGAGACGCTGGAGAACGGCAGCTCAGCGGCTTCCACCAAGGAGAACCTGGCAGAGGTGGCAGCGGCACCAGCCAAGGAGGAGAAAGCCGAGCCCGTCCCCAACACGCAGAAGGTGGGCACGGCCGCCCTCCATGGGCAGCGTGAGAGGGGTCACAGAATCCCAGCCTGGTTTGGGTTGAAGGGACCTTGAACCTCCTCCAGCTCCAACCCCTGCCACGGGCAGGGACACCTTCCACTAGAGCAGCTTGCTCCAAGCCCCTGTGTCCAGCCTGGCCTTGAGCACTGCCAGGGATGGGGCAGCCACAGCTTCTCTGGGCACCCTGTGCCAGCGCCTCAGCACCCTCCCAGGGAACCCTCCTTATCTCAACCTGAACTTGCCCTGTTCCAGTTTGAACCCATCATCCTTGTCCTATGGCTACGGTCCCTGATGAAAAGCCCCTCTCGGGCAGCCCATCCGGGTTCCTGGGGGTTGCAGCTTGCTTTCCTGCAGCCAGACCAGAGCTGGTTCTTGGTGCTGGCACAGCGATGGGCAGGTGGGACCAGCACTGCCGGTGCTGTGCCTGGTCCCATGCCCTGGGTGTTGTTGCATGCGCAGCAGGGGGTGCTTGGCAGCTCCTAACCTCTCCCTTCTGTTTTGCAGAGTCCCCTGGGCACTGTCAAAGGTAGGTGATCCCCAGTGTGGCCATGGTCCTTGCTCCTGGGTGGTGCTGCCCTGGGTGGCGGGGGGAGCCGGGGCAGCCCAATTCCCTGTCCCCATCCCCTCCTCCTGTGCAGTGGTGCCATCCATGGGCACACGGGCTCAGGGGGTGTCTCCTCTCTCTATCTCCAGCTGAGAAGAAGGTCTCCAGCAGCCCCATGAAGGCAGTGGAAGGCACTGACATGATGAAGGCCGGTAGGTGCCTGCTTCCCGGGAGGAACGCTCCTTCCCGGCCGCTTCCCTGCTCCTGTCCCATGCCGCCCCTCGGCTCGCTGCTGCTCCGCAGCCCCGGCACCACTCCATGGCTTTCCAAGCCCAAGGCATAGAACATCAGTTGTTTGCAATCACAGGGTTTGTTTTCTCTTCCTCCCCGTGGCTGGTTCGTGGGTCAGGGCCCCCCTTCACCCTCCATTCCATGTCTCTGCTCCAGTTTCATCCTCGCCTCCCACTCTCTTTGTGGCTTCTTGGCACACGGGTCAGGGAGCAGCGCCTTGGTTGCCGGCGTGGCTGACCCTGTGCTCATGGCCCCACAGCTGCAGAGGGGAGCAGCCAAGCGGGGGGCCCTGGGGCTGGCTCTGCTTCTGGATGGGGTTGCTCTGGTTTTGAGGGGATGGCTCAGACCAGGCTGTGGCAGAGCCCATCTTAGGGTCATTGGAGCAAAGCACCACCAGGACGAGGCAATCCCAGTGCCAGGAGCTGAAGGATTGATGCTGGGGATCTCCCATCCCACCGGGGCCAAGGGTCTGCCCCAGCGCCAGCACCCTCACAGGGGGATGTCACCAAGCATGAGCTTGGTCCTCACCGGCCGGACTGATGGACACGGCACTGCCAGCCATGGTGCCACAGGAGGGATGCAGAAGTGGAGGTAAGGGGATGCTGGGATGGCAACAGCCCCGCAGGTCCCGGTAGGAACGCTGTGCCCGGGATGTCGCACCCGCCTCTGCCATTCACCACTCCTGCTGCCGCCCACTGCCTTGCTAACGCCGCTGAGCACCGCACCGCACCGCACCGCACCGCGCCTGCTCGCTGCAGGGGCTGGGGAGGGCCAGGGCCGCTGTAACGCGTGCTGTGTGCTTTCTGTCCCAGCCATGTACTCGGTGGAGATCACTGTGGAGAAGGACAGAGTGACTGGGGAGACCAAGGTCCTGTCCAGCACCACCCTGCTCCCCCAGAACCACTGTCTGCAGGGGGTCAAAGTGTACGAGGATGAGCTTAAAGGTACGGCCTGTCCCGCAGAGCCGGCGGGCAGCAGGAGCAAAGGGGCACAAGGGAATGGCAGCCGGAGCATCCCAGTGGGCATCAGGCCCGGGAAGTGCTGGGGCTGCTCCTGGCTGCCCACACCAGCTCTGCAGGGAACACTAACGGGGGCAACCGCACACTGGCCCCAGTCCTGTGCCCCGGTCCCCCAGTGTGGGATCCATCCATGGTGGTATCAGCCCTGGTTTGCACATCGTGACCCTGCGCTGCTGCAACATGGAGAAGAGTATCTGCTGAGTCCAAGACCCAGGGGAACACAGCACTGGCACTGTGGTGTGCCCAGTCTGGCTGCAGGCACAGAGGATGTGCAAAAATAGGGACCAGCCCCGGCTCTTGGAGACCTCTAGGAGCCTGCACCGAAGGGCCTGGTGACACAAGAGGGATGGCTGTGTCTGTGACAAGGGCCAGCCACAGAGCTGCTGCGTGTTACTGGGGACACTGGTGGCCAAGTGATGACCATCTCTCCAAGGGAACCATGCAGCACCGGCATTCAACACCCTCACTGTGTCCATGGCTGTGCTGGGCCACACCAGCAATCGCCTGGTTCAGGACCCCGGCTCCAAGGATGTGCCTCGGCAGTGATCGGCACAGGGCAGCGTGCGCTGGTCCTGTCTCATCCATCGCTCCATCCACGCGCTGTTGCGCTGATCATCGCATGATGCCCCAAGTCAAGTGGAAAACGTGATGAGCCGGAGGCAGGGATGCTGCCTTCTGCTGCCTCCAGCAGCCGTGCAGAGCACCGCGGCCCCTCCGGGACACAGCGGGATGCGGTGGGATGTGGCAGGACGCGGTGGGGCAGTGCCTCGCTGGGGTGTTCGGTGGAGGCAGCGGGGATCTGCCGCAGAGAATCCTGCTCCTCTCACCACTGCGACCTGGCAGCTCCTCCTCACATTGTGCTTTCTCTTTGGCTTCCCCATCTGCTGCCAGGCAGGGGCCAGGCGGTGCGGGGGGGGGGGTCCCGGCCTCGGTACGAGGGAGGAGAAGGGAAGGGTTCCAAGAGCAGGAGCTCGTCCAGGTCAAGTCGCGCTGCCCTCACGCTCCTTCTCTTGTCCCCGCAGTGGTGCACGCGGTGAGCGCCGAGGACGGGGCTCTGCAGAACGGGGCGCATCCCCTCAGCTCCTCCGAGGTCGAGGAGCTCCTGCACAAGGCGGACGAGGCCACGCTGAGCGAAGGCACCGCGGCCAAGGTGGGTGAGGAGCCCGGCAGCGCCGCTGGCAGCCAGAAGGCGACTCCGCGGCGGGAGATCACGGGGCTGCAAACCAAGGCACGGGAGAGCCCCGCGTCCGACGGGACGGAGCCGAGCCGCGAGCAGCCCGTCACCATGATCTTCATGGGCTACCAGAACGTGGAGGACGAGGATGAGACCAAGAAGGTGCTGGGGCTGGAGGGCACCATCAAGGCCGAGCTGGTGGTGATCGAGGACGCCGAGAGCAAGCCGGAGCCGGCGCACAAGGACCACGCACCGCCCAACGGCACCGCGCTGGAGCCCGCGGCAGCGCAGCCGCTGCGGGAGGAGAGCCCGGGCGGGCAGAACCCAGGCGCCAACGCCACGGATGCCAAGGAGGCCGAGCAGGACACGGACGTGAAGAAGCAGCGCTGCAAGTGCTGCACGGTGATGTGAGCCCCCGCCGAGCCCCTTCCGCCCCGGCCCCCAGCTCGCCAGGCCCGCGCCGGGCTCCTTCCCACCGGACACGGACCCTCCTCCTGCAGCACCAATACGGGAGAGCTCCAGCCGCAGCAGCGACGGCGGTGCCGCTCGCTCCCTCTGCCCAGCGCTGCCTGTGGTATTTATTAGAGACCTCCTCATCCTCCTGCCGCCGACGCCGGAGCCTTTGTCCCCTCTCACCGGCAACTTCCCACCCGGAGCCGGCTGGGGCTTGGAGGATGCTGCTGCTGCATCTGTAGGTGACTCCCGGGTACCGGTGGCCAGCAGGACCCAGGACACGACCAACACGGAGCCAGCCCCATTCTCTGCACCTCCATCATTCACTTCTCCTGCAGGGAAAGGCCCTGGGCTGTCGTCCCCCCTTGTCTTGGCTGCCCATGGATGTCCCCGCTCCATCCTGCATTCTCAGTCCTGGGCTCCCCAAGCCATGAGCCCCTTCGGTATTGAGCGCGGCCAGGCAAGGGAAGGGTGTTGAGGGCAGCATCCCCTCCACAATGCTAGGCACAGCTGGGAGCTCACAGGGGGCTATGCGCCATGTGTGGCTCCCACGGGAGATGCTGCTGTGTCCCCCTGGATATCCCATACAGTGGCTTCTCCACAGTGATGCTGTCAACATCCAGGTCCCAAGGCCAGGGCCATTCCTCCATCCTCCATCCTTGCTGGGGCTGAGCAGTAGTGGCCAGTGCCCGTGTGTCCCCACAGTGACCTGGGTGGTGATGGCAGCGAGGGAGCCCAGCCCCATGGCGCCAGCTATGGGGCAGCAGCTCCAGTGCCTCCTCAAGCCACAGGAGGTGGGGCCCAGCCCCGTGCCCCCCACAGCGGCAGCTTTTAGAGCCATGTTCTGGGGCCCCGGGTGAGCCAGACAGCCCAGTTCACCCCAGGCACCGGGACTGGGAGCTGCTGGGGGTCCAGGAGGGTGTCCCTGGGAGGCTGTGTCCCTGCTGGGACTGCGCAGCCCTCCCCATGCCCCAGCCCTTCAGCGGGGATTTCACCACCAGCACCAGCGTTTCCTCCCCACTGAGACCCGCTGGGGCAGGCGGGGGGCCCCTGGCAGCACCCATGGGTGCTGAACCCATCTCAGGGCACCTCTGCCCTGCCCTGGGGTGAGGGCTGTCTCCTAGAGGGTGTCCCATCTCCCACCAGCCCTGTCCCAGCCGGGCTGGCGGTCCCCATCCCCGTGCCCTGGGGGACCCCCTGGTGCAGAGCATTGGGATCAGCCCATCGGGATGCAGGTGGTAGAGCTGCCAGAAATGGGACTCAGACCCCCAAAGCCTTTCCTCCCTCCCACCCCCCTTGTGTGAGCAGTGACTCCCCCCCCATAACATCCCAATTGCTGCCCCCAGTTACAACCCAGGCTGCAGTTTCCCCCCCACCATGGAATCACTACAGGGATAGGGGAGGCGCTGGGGCTGTGCCCCATGGGGACACGATCCCAAGCCCCCTGGGAGAGGCAGTGCTGGGATGGGGGTGGGGGGCGGCGGCTGGCACCTCCGGGGGGACACAGAGCAGTGGCTCAGCCGTGTGCCTCATGGCTCCTGGGGGCTGGCTCCACGCTGGTCCCCAGCGGGCCGCACGTCACGTCCTGCACCCCCTCGCCCCACCCCGGGTCCCACATTGCCCTCCTGGCCCCTTCCCACTCTCTGCCCTCACAGCGTAGGGAGCGGGATCGGGCCCCACGGGGCCGGGGTGGGGCGCTGGGGCTGAGGACCCTGTCCATGTGTCCCAGCCCCATCCCGCAGCCCGTGCCCGGCTCCGCTGAAGTGCACTTCCCGTATTCCCGTGCTTTCCACTTGTGCCGTTTGAAGTTCTCCTCCCCCCCCATTCCCTGCCCTCCCCGTTGTTTGTAAAACACCCGAACCGAGCAAATAAACTGTGTGAACAACCAGCCTGGAGCCTCTGCTTGGGACCGGGAATAGCACCCGACAGTGAGAAGGGCGCCGGGACGGGGATCATGGGATGGGGATGCTGGGATGGGAATGATGGGGATTGGGATGCTGGGGATGGGGGATGCTGGGATGGGGATGCTGCCAAATGGGATGAGGATGCTGGGGATGGCAATGATGAAGATGGGGATGTTGGGGATGAGGATGCTGGGGATAGTGATGATGAAGATGAAGATGCTGGGGATGGCAATGATGAAGATGGGGATGTTGGGGATAGTGATGATGAAGATGGGGATGTTGGGGATGGGATGATGAAGACTGGGATGATGGGGATTTGGATGCTGGGGATGGGTCCCAACACCTCCTCACTGCCTGGGCTGCGGCCCCTCTCATCTCTACCCAGAGATTTCCATCATCCTCTCCCCTCTGGCTGTTTCATGGGTGCAAGAGCCCCATGTGGAGACACTGGTGCTCCGGCCTCGGCTCCATCAACCACGAGCCTCGGCACAGCCGGTGCCAGCCCAGCAGGAGGGCAGGACATGGGGATGCCCCCTGCTCCCCATGCTCATTTCCCCCCACAGAAGCACTGGAGCCAACCAGCGTGGGGCAGAGCAGGAGCTGCCAGGGCCCAGCCAGGACACATCTCTCCCAGCGGAATAAACCCCCAGTGATGGGGCCAGGCAGGAGCTTTAACACCCCTGCGTGTCCCCAGGCCCCAGAGGGGTCTGATCCTGGCACCCGGTGACACCAGGCAAGGGAGATGTTCAGGGACATCCCCCCGTCACATGTCCTCAGGGTGCAGGTAAGGGCAGCACTGTTGGGACTAGTCCCAGCACCACCATGCTGCCAG
The DNA here is from genome assembly GCA_009867235.2 of Psittacus erithacus. Taxonomy (NCBI): domain Eukaryota; kingdom Metazoa; phylum Chordata; class Aves; order Psittaciformes; family Psittacidae; genus Psittacus; species Psittacus erithacus. The sequence goes on from WYDI02001370.1 coordinate 31,636, forward strand.
CCTTGATGCTGCGGTGATGGACATATGGCCATGCCAGAGGAGCAGGAAAGAAGAGATGGGTAGGAACTGGGATGCTGGGAGGTTGCAGGTGCGATGCTAGTGGGTGCCCAGGTGAAGGGGATGTGGCAGCCCAGGTTCCTGCTTGTCCCAAGGAACAGCGCTGGGGCCAGGACCCTCTGATCCCGTCATCACTGCAGTCTCTGCCCACCGCAGGTCCTGGTTGTGCCTGGAGCTGGGATGCCAGGGCTGGCTCCAGGGCAGTGGGGCCCGGCTGTGCCCGGTGCCAGCACCGGAGCCAAGCACACACCCTGCCGGGGCGTGGTGTGCTCCTGCTCCCCACATCACCCATGGACTTTGTCTCAGCCCCGTGGTAAAACAGGCTCCTGTGTCCTGCCCGGAAGCACAGAGCTGCCTGGCAGCTGCACCAGAGCCATCAGCCCCGGGACACAGCCCAGAGCACCCAGAGCGTGGCCAGGGCACCCAGCACCGGGCAGGGGGTAAGTGGGACCTGCTGCAGGGTGACACCATCGCAGTGCTCCAGCCGCTGCAGGGAGCAGCGGGGTCACAGGGGCTTCCCAGTGGGAGAAGGCTCCGGTGTGGAGCAGCAGAGCTGTTGTGGTGGGACAGAGAGGATGAGGATAGGGATGAGATCCTCATCCTGAGGCATTCATGCCCACATCAGGGGGTTGGAACTGGATGACCTTAAGGTCCTTTCCAACCCAAACCACGCTATGATTCTATGATCTCCTGCCCCCAACACAGGCACAGTGAAGGGCTGAGCATCCTGGCGCAGCACCAGCCATGACACCCTGGGCCTGGAAGGAAGGAGGGTGGATTTGGGTGCTGGTACCACAATACCAAGGTCCAGCAGCCACGGATACAGTCACTAAGGACATCACGGCCACCACACCACGGTCCTGCCCTTGGCCTGAGGCTTCCAGCCCAGACGTTGGGGTTTGTCCCTTCTGCAAAGGGGCTGGTGGGGAGCAAGGGCTTATCAGGAGAGGCCCCACGATGTAAACAGGGGAGCGCAGGCGCTGCTGCTGCCGCCTTCACCCAGACCCCCTCGGTGCTGCAGCCGGTGCTGCTGCATCAGCTCACGGATGCGCCAGCACCTCGGTACCCCCGCGGCCGTGGCATCACCGGCGCTCGGAGCGGGCCAAGGGCCAAGTGCAGCCCTCCCGGTGTGGGAGACACCCGCAGCGGCGCTGGGAACGGGGCATTGAACCGCAGCCAGCGCCGGGCCCGGCGCTGTTCCTGGAACTCCCCACTCGGGCTCGGGCTGTGCTTATCAAGGTGCCGCAGCCCCGCGGCCCCTACGCCCCTCCACCGCCCGCCCCACCGCTGCCCCACACACACGGCAAGGCCGCCCAGGGGTGGGGACCCCCGGCACGACGGCTCCGGCGCAGTAAGTGCAGGGGGTCGGGGTAGGGGGTGACGGCGGCACCTCGGGGGGCCCGTCCCCGTGCCGCAGGAGGGCTCTATCCGCAGCCGCGGGCGGAGGGGCGGCCGCACGCTCGTTGTCGCAGGTCGGGGGGTGTTTGCAGTGGGGCCGGGTGTGCTGCGGGGAGGGGGGATCCTGGGGTACTCCTGGGATGTCTCCTCATGGGGGTGCCCAGGTTAGGCTCTGGGTGCTCCAGAGCCAGCATCTCCCCATGATGAACCCGGGACCCCTAAACCCCCCCCCGGCTCCTGCAGCGCCGGGCAGCTAGGGCTGAGCAGAAGCAGCCGGATGGGTTTGGGTGGTGCTGTGGGAGGGGCTGTGCCCGCGGTGCCATCCGGGAGCCCGGATAACAGCCCTGCTCCCCTCCTGTGGGGAGTCCCCGTCCCTCTGACGCCTCCAACGGCGCTAAGAGGTGTGGGCAGGAAAGGTTTCGCTCTTCAGGTCACCAGGGGCTATAAAATAGCAACAGTGAGTCACGGGTAGGAACAGGAGGAGGTTATGGGAATTCAGCTGGGCAAATCCATTGGGATCGGCAGCTCTAGCAGCTCGAGGATGAATCACCCAGTGACCTGGCATCACCCCTGGGTGACCCAGTGCACCTGATGAGACCCGGCTGCTCCCACCCCAGGAAAGGCTTAAATGGCTGCGGGAGGAAAGGGAAAGGCAGCCGGGGTGAGTGGAGGGAGCTGAGTCCACAGGGTCCCTGCAGGGAAGGACACGCACCCAGGGCACACGGCATCCACCCTCCATGACTCGGGATGCTGCAGCACCCACATCCTCCTGCCTCGGCACAGATGCGCTGCTGGGCACGGGTTATGAGTCCGGATGGCACAGGGGCGGGAATGGTGTTTACAACATGGGGAGAGCCACTGTCACACAGGGACGCACCTGTGCTGCCCATCCCTCCCCTGGCACCTATCTGGCTCCAGCCTGGGTAGTGCAGGAGGATCAACACCAAGGTCAGGGCAGTTTCCTTTCGCTTTGTGTGATACGAGGGTTAAAGTCCCCTCCTTTTTATGAGCCATGAAACCACGTTTATGGTCCCCTCTGTTTCAATAGCCAGGCAATCTGGAGCCTCCTTCCAGTAAATGCATAAGGAGAAATTCCAGGCAGAGGTGGATCCGGTGCCACCGCCTCTCCCTGCCGTGAGCTGATGCTCCCAGTGCTGTCAGTGGTCCCTGAGTGGTGAGGTGCAAGGGTGGAATGAGGTGCTGGAGCGGGCAGGTGTCACCCAAAGCCCTGTGTCCTTCTCGGTGGTGAGGGCAATGCGGTTTGGTTTCACTTGCTCAGGACACAGCCAAGCTGGGGATGGAGGCAGGAAGGGGATGATGGCTGTGGGGCAGCTCCCACTGGGAATGGTGCTTCGTGCTCTGGCTACTTCTGCCCAAGACCCAGTGTTTCTGCGGGGAAATGGAGCAAATGAAGCTTGGAAGTGGCTGGGTTTGTGTCAGGACACCAGCACCAGGCTGAGCACAGGACCTCCAACTGCTGTCTAACGCTCTCTCCTCCTGCTTGCAGAGCCAGGAGCCTGAGCAGCGGCTCCGGCCCAGGGTGAGGTTGGCAGAGGGTTGGATGCTGACCCTTCCTAGGAGATGGACAGAGTCACCCGGCACTTGGTGTTCCAGTTCCCGCAGACCTCACACAAGCACGACCACGGCGATGCTGCCCCGGCCGGCTCCTTGGGAGAGCAAAGGGCTGATAGTGATGACGACGTGTTTGGCAGCCAGAGGGTGGAGAATGGATACGGCTGGAAAGCAACGTCAAAGTCACCCTCGTATCTCCTGCATGGTGGGAGAGATGTCTGGACCCCATCGCCAGACAGAGAGTCCAAGCTGGAGGTGGTGAAGTCAGGGAGCCTGTACGACCTCAGGGCTTACAAAGGGGAGAGGAAACCCTCGAGGCTTTACGAGGAGGATGAGCAGGAGCAGCGCAGGGTCCCTCCACCACACATCTCCCCCGAGAAAGCCAGGGAGCTGGAGGACCAGAGGAGGGAGGTCATCCGGAGCCAGGTGATGAGGAAGAGCTCCACCATGGCTGAGAGGTGGAGCTCCATGGATGAGCTGAGCTCCATAAGCCAGGGTGAAGGCAGGCACAAGGGCAGCACTGCCACCAGCTTTGCCATTTGCTTTGATAAAGCTTCCCCGGGGAGGGCAGCGACACCGGTTGACCCTGAGAACATTGACACAGAGCAGATCAACTTCTCCGCTGCTCGGCAGCAGTTCCTGATGCTGGAGAAGACCAATCCAGGCTCTTTCTTCAGCCCAGAGCAACAGACCATGTCTCCAAAGTCAGAGCCCATGACAAAAGTCTCCAGGGAGGAGTGGCACAGTCCTGAGATGGCCACAAAGGCTGTGAGAGGTTACGGTAATGCTGATGCATCCAGCCAGAGCGGGATGGACAAGAGCGTGTACCAGGTTTATAGTGTGTCCTACAAGACACCTGTGAAGGAGGAGGTTTATGTTCCCAGAAAGGCTGATGCTGGAAGGTCATATCCCACCAGGAGAACGTCCGGCTTCACCAAAGCATCTTCCAGAGAAGACCTGGACTCTGGCCTGGGTGAGATGCGCAACGAAGCCAATGTAGGCTATGCCAGCAACGGAAGCATGTCCGAGATCTTCAGTGGCCTCGTGGACATGAGGGCCGGCAGCAATGGCTTGGACAAGGAGACGAAGATCAGCAACGAGACACCCATCGAGCGGGAGATCCGCATGGCGATGGAGAGGGAGGAGAACCTCTGGAAGGAGAGGGGGATCCAGCGGCTGACCTCCAGCAGTGAGCTGGTGGAGATCCAAACCAAGCCGCTCCTCTCCATGCACACCTCCCCGGCCCCAGGCAGGAAAGGGAAGGACAAAGGCCGCGCTTCCCTTTATGTCCAGAGGGAAATTGAGCAGGAAACCAAGCGCGAAGAAGACCTGAAGAGGCAGGGGAGGCTGCTGGGGACATACGACAGGGGCACACAGCAGGAGCTGGATGAGCGCAGGAGGGTGTTCGAGCAGGAGGAAGCCTCTGTGCCGAAGCCCATTCCCTCGAGGAGCTGGGATCAGGAGCAGCCCACGGGCCCCACAGAAGATCCCAGGGGTGGGAGAAGCTTTCCCAGCTCCACAGGGAGCTTCACATGCTTCCAGGCATCCAGCCCCAGCAAGAAGAGCTGGGAGCAGCCCGCGGTGTCCCAGCGCGTTTCCGCCAGTGCCAGCAAATGGGAGAGTGAGGATTCCCGGGGAGGAAGACTCCTCGGCTCCACCCCGAGCCCCGCCGGCACCGCTGTCCTGCCCAGGGCGTACTTCTCCTTGTCCTTCTGGAAGCCCAAGGTCTCCTTCGTGGATGAGATGGGGACGCAGAGCCCGCTCAGGAGGGAGGAGGGCCAGGATGAGCAGTACAAGCTGAGGACCTGGAAGCCCCAGACATCAGCACTGATCGAGGAGGAGATCCGGAGTGACTTGCAGAGGGAAGAGGAGCTGCAGGAGCAGCGGCGGAGGCGGCAGATGATAGATGGCTACTCCCAGGACAGCTCCCGCTCCCGGCACAGCTCCGGTAAGGGAAGGAGAGGAGCTGGGATGAGGCAGGGATCAGGCCTGTGGGTATCACTCCTGCCCTCCCAGTCCTTGCTGCTCTGGGTCTCAGTGGGAGCATCCGATGGGGCAAGAGTGACATTAGGGGGTGCCCATCCCAAGGGAATCTTCCCATGCAGGAAGCTCTTATGGCCGGTGTCCACACGCTGTGTGAGATGCCTCGTGGCCAGAGGTGATCTAGGCTCTGTCTAAGAGTGAGAGTGGCCACAGCAGGCACCAAGGGGACAGTCCTGGGTGGAAGCAAGCCCTGGCTGACAGCCAGACACAGGCCCCAGCCGTGACCAAACCTGTTGGACCTGCTGAGGAGGCCGTTAGGGGCAGGAGCTTCGCTTCTGCAGCCCCTGGAGCGTTCCTGGTGTCCCTCACCCCCGATGGCTCTTTCTCTTGAAGCTGCCTCAGGTGCCAGCGGCAGCTACTCGGTGTCCGGGTCTCCTGTCTCCACTCCTGCCTCGCATCAGGCGGGGATCCTGGGGCTGGTGTCGTCCTTCACCCCGCTGAGAGTGGCCGGTCCCCAGCTGGGCAGCACCGAGACTCTCGGCTCCGACTCTGCCCAGTCCAGCCCTTTCGAGGAGAGGAGGAAGAGAGTGAAGGAGGATGGAAAGGTGAAGGCAGCTGACATCGGGGGGATGGAGCCCAGGAGAAGGCTGGTGGCATTGGGGGCTGGAGGTGGCCATGCCCAGCTCACACCCGGAGCCCCGGCAATGGTGGCACCTGGGCAGTGCCGGGCTGCCAGGCTGGGGACTGTATCCAGCTGGCTTGGGATATTTCCACATGAGGTTGCCATTCCCTGAACTTTTTTCCCCTCTTTTCACAGTACGCAGGTATTGAACCCGTTGACAAGGTCAATACAGAGGTAAAGCCCTTTCCACACTCAACGGTTCTGCTTGTGCTGGGATGAAGGGATGGGACAAGAGGGAATGGCTCTAACCAGCCAGAGGAGAGACTGAGATGAGCTCTTGGGCAGAAGCTCTTCCCTGGGAGGGTGCTGAGGTGCTGGCACAGGGTGCCCAGAGAAGCTGTGGCTGCCCCATCCG
>WYDI02001371.1:0-10274 GCA_009867235.2 Psittacus erithacus
TTCTGTGTGTGGTGTGGTTACTGGTGTCCCATGATCCCATATAAAGCATTAGCACAGGTTCTCCAAGCACAGCCCAAGAGGCCCATTAGCAGCACATTTCATTGTTCTTTTTGCACAGAATTCATAAGAAAAGTGCTAAACATATAGGGTTTTCCTCTGATTCTCTAAGTGGATTCAGTCAATGGTGATTGAAAAAGGTCTGGTTGGAATAACACCCCTGAGCCTCATAGCAAAACCCAAGAGTCTCATGTGTGGGAAGGAGCCTGGTTTAGTCCTGGGTCTCAAGAAACCAATGTCCATCTGAGATCCTGGGAAGACACTTGTTACCATGTCTGGGTAACAAGCAGGAAGGGATGGCTGCAGTGCTTACACATCCCCTTCAGAATCTTCCAAAGACCTTCTCTAGAAGGATCTCTGGGAGAACATCATTCCTGTCTCCTGGTTCCCAAATACTTCTCTCCTGAGACAACCTACAACAGCATTGCTTGGAGTCATTCACAGGTGCCTATGAATACAGCAGCTGTAGCTGGGCCTCTAAAAGGGCTATCTGCAGCAGCCTTTTCTGTTATGATGATTATGTCCATCCTTATCTGTCTTGGCCACAGGTCCTGCCAGAAGCCTGCTCCAGCACGGGCTTCCTACAGGGTCATAGTTTCCTTTGAACATGCCCCTGCTCCACCATGGACCTCCATGGGCTGCAGGAGCACAGCTGCCCCTGTGGGGCACCACAGGCTGCAGGGGAATCTCTGCTCCAGGACTTGGAGCAGCTTCGCCCCTCCTTCCCCACTGACCTTGGTGTCTGCAGGGCTGCAGCTCTCGCGTGTTCTCACTCATATCTTCAGCTGCTGTTGCAGAGCACATTTTTTCTGCCTTTTTAGATGCATTACCCCAGAGGCCCTACCACTGTCACTGATGGGCTCCGTCTTAGCCAGCTGTGGGTCGGTCTTGGAGCCGACTGCATTGGCTCTGTTGGACATGGGGAAAGCTTCTGGCAGCTTCTAAGAGAAGCCACCCTTGTAGCACCTCCCGCCACCAAACTCTTGCTGTGCAAACCCAGTACAACCTTGCATATAGATAATTTGGTAATTGTCATTTTAGTGGTGGCCTATTTCATGTTCCTATGTTCCAGCTGTGGTTTTGTGAGTTCTGGTAATTATCAGGTCTACTGAAATCTTGTAGCATCTGAAGTGTCCCTGTTTTGTGGCAAGAAAGACCCATAGGGTTGGAGAAACCCAAGAATTATAAGGGAACACAGTGCAGCAAAGCAGGGAATAGTAAAAGTGAAAAATGTAGAGAGAGGGATCTAAAAGGGAGCACTGAAAGACCACCCAATAATGACCAGCAGTTGCAGAAGGCATTCAAGGAGCTACCTGCAAGCGTGATAAACCCACGCTGGCCTGTGGCAAGCTTCCATCTCCTTCTCTTCCAGTAAATACATAGCCAGCCTGAATAAAGCAAATACCATTAAGGATTAACTCTCTGGACCTCGGATGCAGAATAGATAACTGGGAAGGTGAAGAGAAACACGTAACCAAAATCTCTGCAGTGGATTAGAAGAGGGGCTGCAAGCTGCCTCCTTTGTTTTTCCTAGAAAAGGAACAATTTGGGGAATGGAACTCATCTCTGACAGCATCAACTCTGACCTGGTGATCTTTGGTGGTGTTAAAATGCCTTCTCACCAGCTCTGGAGAAACTGTAGTTCTCTATGTTGGGCAATTAGGCCACTGTTAATAATGTCTTTCAGAGTGTTCTGTATGCCAGTGGTCTAGGACCTGATTTGGTGTAAGTGAGCCCAAGTATTTTACAAGACACCTGTGTGTGTTGGTGCACTGAAGTCATTGTGGAAATTCTCACTCTTTCGGCAGAGGATCCTTCCTCAGTTATCATCTGAATTTCCTTTCTAATACATTTACCTTGACCAGCGAATTTAGTAAGTAAATTTACTTTAGAAAAGTGGAAAAAAGAGAGAGGCCTTAAGGCTTGGGGTTCACAAGGGTGCAGACAAATCTGGGAAAGAAACCATATTTTTCAGTGAGAAAGCAGAGATACCCTCATATTTATAGACCTCAACAGAACATGTGCAGGAGTGGAATAATGAAGTGAACATGAATTGCTCTTGTTTTTCACCTCAAACCATGTCACTTTAATGCAGTGATGTCATTTATTCACCCCTCTCATGTGAAGCTTTCATGGCACTCCACATCTTGAAAGACAGGTATTTGGGGAAAAAACCTCCTTGTCTTTCACATATCTTTCTGCTAGAGTAACTTGAGGAATTGTGGTAAATACCAATTAAAACGGCACCATAAATTGTGGATCCAAAAGAAAGGGTGCTTTTCTGAGGCCCTCTTATGGAAGCTGCAGGTGACAAGAGATGGGATCCTGGTTGTAAGAATGATTTTTTTCCCCACTGCTTTCCATCTTATTTTGAGTGAAATATGACTTCCACAAAAACATTTTAAAGGAAACAAGCTGCACAGAGCAGCAAAACCCCACTTTCCACACAAATCTGGAGTTACCATATTGTCTGGTGCTATAGATTTTAAAGATCTGTTTCTTCTTGTAGTGACAGTACATCTGCCCTGGAAGAAAGAGGAATGCCAGGCATAATGAAAACGTCTGGCCCAATGATTCGTGTCAATATGCCCATCTGCTTCTCTGTCACTCGCACCTACCTATAATCACAGACAGCAATTGGGGCAGAGCCTTCACTGCCTTTTCTTGCATCAGGACATGGACCTTTCTGCTTGAATAAAGCTAGTATAAATAGCAAAGCAATGACCCATCAGGGCTTTTTCTAGTTGATGCTTCCCTTATACGAGGGAGGCTGAAAGATCACCAGATCCACTCTTGGCATGGGACATAGAAGTCTCAGTGCTTCTGCCTCTCCCCTCCTCTTGCATGGGGACATTATCTGTCATTAAAATGAGATAAACAGTTTCTCCTTGAAATGGGAAAACCATTAAAGAGCAGATAAACGGTCCCAAAATGTGTGCCTGGAATTCCCAAACAAACATAATGATACTGTTCCCACCTCTCTCTTCCTGTCCTTATTACTTGCATCCCCAGTCTCTACTGGGCAATGAAATAACCAACAGAGACCCATTCATTTAGCATATAAAATTAGTTTGATTTTTCCTATGTGCATCACTCTACATGGATCTGCACTGAATTTCATCAGCCAGTTTATGAGCCAGCCACAAAAACAGAGAGGTTCTTCCATAGCCATCACATTTATTACCCTGAGCCATATAGCTCCAGTAAAGATCTTGCCATCTTTCCATTCAACCCTTCTTCAAGATCTTTTTATGATCAAATTTACCACTGTAGTCCCAACAATGACCTCCCCCAGTGCTCCCCAGGATCTAGCTCTCCTGAAACTTAGCCCCATAATGATGGTCCCTGCTGCCTCCATCCCAATCTCTGTAGTCTGCAAATCCAGTTTCCTTCAGGGAGTATTATTAGGTTTTTAAGACAGAATTTTCCTGGTTTTCTTCCATGTTATTAATTATAACTGGTATGTTCCTGGCTTGTAAATCCTGTAGGACCTTTTAAGTTTGGGTTTGGAGTTTTTTTAGGGGGGCTTGGGGCTTTTTTTCCAACCACTAGCATCTCCCCATCTTTGCACTGTAAATTTTTGTTAAGCAATAGATCACACGCTGCCATCAGGAGGGAACCTATTTAATCCTTGAATTCCCCTAGGAGTCTTGGGGGGAAAAAGATCTGGGTGCTGGTGATTTGTTGTTGTTTATTCCCTCTCTTCCACTTCCTTTATATTTAAGACAAATCCTTTGATGAGTCCCCACAAAGCAAAGTTCAGTATGAAATCCTCTTTTCTTTCTTTTAAGGTGAACACAGCTGCCAATATCTCATTTAGCAGCCGTGGAGTGGCCTTGGCTTTTATTAGCTTTACAGCTCTGACCATTTCCTACCCTGTGTGCTCCTCATCAGGCTTCCCGTTCCTAATGTGCTTGAAAATAAAAAGACTTCTTTTAAGAGGTTTCTTTGCCTTTTTCAAGTTCTTTCTACAATTCTCTGCTGAGCCTCCTTATTGTGTTTCACACTTTGTCGGGCACAGTTGATTATCTTTTCTATTTTTCGTGTTCGGACACGGTTTTAGCTGCTTCTTTCTAACAACCACCCTCATCCCACTGTTCTGCTATGACCTTTTCCTTTTGCTCCTTCTCAGGGCTTTTTTTAGTAGGTGTCATACATTTTCCCTGAGCCTCCACTACAGTGGCCTTAAATAGCTCCCACAGCGCTTGAAAAAAATCTATTTGCAAGGGTTTAACTCTTTTTAGCTGTCCGTTTTGTCTTCTTTTTAACAATTTCCCCATTTTTATGTAGCCTCCTTACTGAAATTAAGCACAGAAGTGGTGGCCTTTTTGTCCCTTGTTGGATGGAGTGTAAGTACCATATGATCTGTGCTGCAGAGTAGCGCTCTCAGGGTAAAACTCTGAACCAAGCACAGTATGCTATTCAGAACTGATTGCTATTTGTCTGTTATTTAGCATACCAAAGGCAGTGCTGAGAAATCACTTGTTAGTCTGTGTCTCCTACTGCTGGGTCAGTGAGCTTGTTGCTGGGTTTTTCTCCCTGTAAACATGTGAAAACACTGTAATTCGGTAACTACCAGTACTGGCTTGGTAAGGTATAAATATTCAGCTATTTCTCCTGTGAAAGATGCTTTCCAGGACATAAATCTGCTTCTCAGCATAGCTAGAATTTGTAATATGAACAGATTTAAATGAGAGAGAGATCATATTTTTAGCACACATGCCATGTCTTTGAGAGCTTCTCTGCTACAGGGAATGCTAGGTTCCTCTGGGGAGTCCCAGGTCCAATCTTCTGCTGAGAGAAAAGGTGAGGCCTGAAGATGAAGGTGAAGATGAAGCCTGTGTCCTTCCCTCCTTGCATTACACCCAAGTCAAATTCCAGTCTGAAATCCCCAAAACAGGACCCATAGAATCACAGAGTCATTTAGGTTGGAAAAGACCTTTAAGATCGAGTCCAACTGTTAACCCAGCACTGCCAAGCCCACCACTAAGCCATGTCCACAAGCGCCACATTTACATGTCTGTTAAATACCTCCAGGGATGGTGACTCCACCAGAGCCCTGGGCAGCCTCTTCCAATGCTTGACAACCCTTTCATTGAAGAAGTTTTTCCTAATATCCAACTAAACCTGCCTTGGTGCAGCTTGAGGCCGTTTCCTCTTGTCCTGTTACTTATTACTTGGGAGAAGAAACTGGCACCCTCCTCACTACAACCTCCTGTTAAGGAGTTGCAGAGAGTGATAAAGTCTCCCCTGAGCCTCCTTTTCTCCAGGGTAAACAACCCCATGTCCTCCCTCCTGCTTAGTGCAGTTGCAGGCTCCCTGTACGCCTCAAGAAGCTGCCACAAGGTGCCCCAGGAGGTCACACAGCTGCAGACAACAGGGGCAGTAACAAGGAACAGTCTTTCCCTAACAAAGGAAATTCACCGGGGCTGGAAGCTTTCTTTAGCTGCAGAAACACTTTGAAGTCTGGAGATGCAGCAGAGCAAAAGACACCACTTCAAAACCCAGTTTGCTGCTCCTTCGCTTTCACCTGGCTTTTCACTCTCCTCACATCATCCTTATCTCTTTTTGGGGAGGGAAAAAATAGGAAAGAAACAGCAAAAGTTGTTGTTGTTCACTGTTTCCTTTTGGAATTTTTATTATTTATTGAACTTTCAACCTTGTGTGTGTGTGAAGTTTTGTTACCAACACTTGGTTATTTTAGGTGAGTTTTCCTTCTTTCATATCCTATTATACAGGGTCAGGTGAAGCTTGAAGTCTGTGGCTCTTGATGGGCCATCGTGTCCCAAGTATGACATTTACCTGCTGCCTATCCCTGCCTGATCTCAGCCTCCGTAGGCTAGATGTTAACCCCCTCAAACCCAGTATCTCACACTATGCACCTCTTTCAAAACCAGACTCATTCCTCTTAACACAAGTATCATAAGAAATCCCACAGCTTTATCAAGATTCCTGTATCCCTGGGCAGTCTTTACACTGATAAAGATTTTAAAGTTATCAAATTACACATTTGTCCTATGGATGAAATTAAGGAGCATAAAGCTGCTCACTAGGTCACATCTGTTTGCCCAAAATTGCCTGGTGCACAGTCATTTGGACCGCACTGGTTGGTAGCAGCCTTACAGCGTGTTCTGCTGCACATACAGATGCAGTGGGTGGATTCACCTCTCTGGTTGGCAGCAAAGATGTGCCTTCAGGCACCGTGTATTCAGACTCCCATTACAATCAGAGGCGCTTTGAACAAAGCAGGAATTAGCCTTAGGAAGAAACTACTTTCCCCCCAACTCTGTGTACTGGCTGTAGTGCCAAAATCTCCGCTGGCCACGGAGGATGCTGCAGAAGAGAGGAGACAAGGACCTTTCCCCTGCAGAAATTAAGCAGTCTTTCTGTAAAAGGGACAGGTCTGTATCTTGTCTCTTCTTTTGCAGTATCCTTCACTCCAGTACCAATGCAGCCTTTTCCTGGGCTTGGAAGGACCCAGGAGTGAAAACTTACTCTATTTTCTGGAGGGTTTCGGAGAAACAGGGCTGTTTTCTGTCCCGTGAGCCAGTCACTGAGCTGACCCTTTTTGACATGTCACCTTTCAATATTGCTCCTGACGCTTGTCTGGCTGCCCTTTGCTCTGAGCCATCCAACAGCCACTGCTCCACGTTCCCCTGAAAAAAGCCTGGAGTGAATGTTTCATCACAGGGAAGGGGACACCGAAGAAGTCATCTTGTCTGTTCTTCCATTCTCAGTGACCCCCACAGGAATAATATGGTCACAGGCTATGCTGAAATGTCACTTGCTTTGTGCAAGTGTGTCCAGAACAGCCATGGGACCACAAAACCTGAGTGGCTGCACTGGGATAAGGATGCTTTATAGGCACCCCAGAAGTAGGATTTTGGGGGTGCATGAGGAATGTGGTGATTCCAGTCTCTACCCCTCCCACCCCCCCATAGGAATGAAGTCCTCAGTGCAAAGGCTGGATGGAGCTGATGGAGATTTGGGGGCTGCTGTGCCCCCTAAAACTAAACTGGGATGCAACTTGTGGAGAAGAGAGGCACACTATTAGGCAATTGGCCCTTCCCCAGGCATTGTCAGCACCCTGCTTTGAAGCAATGGGATAATGGGAAAATCCTAAATCCTTCTCTCTTCCAGTGTGTCACTTTGGTGTCATGAGTCTGGGACTGTCAAAGGTGTGTATTGATCACAGTTCAGAGAGGTCTGGCTGCAGAACCCATTACCCAGGAGGTGAATGAACCACACAGCACACAGAAATCACATCTGCCCATCTTTACTTCAAAGCAGTGAACACGGTGTTGGTCACACCATGAACACAGCGCTGGGAGCTCCCCTGTTGTTCTTCCTCCGTGGCTGGGCACTTTCACAGTCACTTTCCCTTTTTGGGTGGGGGGATGCAGCAGTACATCTTCCCGCAGGACTGGCTGAAAGTCCACTCATCCCTCTTGGCACACATGTGGGAACAGTACCCGCCACAGCTGCCCTTGGACTGCCCGTACCCTGTGATGGGAAGGAGAGGGAAATGGATCGAAAGAGAAGGTGTCAGATATTGTAGGAGAGCAGATCCCCAGAAGTTATCTCCTTGCTGGCTCCAAGGCAGTAAGGATGCACAGGGTACCTTTGTGTTTAGACCAACATAGAATACAACCAATGCTTTCTGTCCCCATTGAGCTGGACTCCTAAAAGTCATCCCTCTAAACATGTCAGCACTGCAGCTTGCTGGCAAGATGAGCAGGACAGACAGGCTTTTGCAATGTGGTGTTCATCTCACCCCAAATTGGTTGTGCAAGGCTGATCATCATCAGCAGCAGCAGCCAGAGCCAAGGGCAGGTGGCTGATCTGCACTGCAAACCTGAGTGAGATGAACAACCTCCCACCACCCCAATGCAAAAAAGGCTGTAAAGGGGACAAGCATCCATTCCCCAGCCTCACTTTCTTCACCCCCATGCATTGTATCTTACCTGGGGTGGCCAAGGAGAGAAGCAGGAGCACAGCAAAGACCACGCACAGCACCTTCATGTCTGGAAGCTACCAAAGATCTCACCACACTGGGAGCAAAGTGGGTCTGGGATGGCTGCAGTGGGGAACCTCGGAGGTCCTGGGTTTTATAGAGGGCTTCCTGCATGAGCAGTGCAGCAGGAGGAGAAGCTTGAGCTCCCATCTCCAAGGAGGCGTTGTTTGCTGGCTGGTGTGTGCAATGTCACCACGACCCGCTGGTCCTGCTCACAAAGGCACCTGGCAGCCAAGTCCATGCTCCAGTGGCTTCTCCTTGCCACTCACACAGGGACAATTCCCAGATCCAGCTGCCAGGACTCCACCACTGGCACACACGGAGCTGCAGGGCACAGCTCTGCCTGACCCAGCGCCAGCCAGGGCTGCCAGCAGCAGAGCTGCTGCCCAGGGGTGCAGGAATTCAGTCTGGGCACCTTCCTGATAAGGCCTGGACACTGTCTGCCAGGCACAGACACAATGGACAATACTGGGAATAGATTCATCATGGGAATAGTTTCCAGGGTGCATCCGTCCCTGACCAGTGGCAGTGAGGTTCCTCAAGGGTCTCCCCCAAATGTGGTGCTCTGCAACATTTTCACAGAATCACAGAATGGTTTGGGTTGGAAGGGACCTTAAAGCTCATCCAGTTCCAACCCCTGCTACCTGCAAGGACACCTTCCACTAGACCAGGTTGCTCCAAGCCCCATCCAGCCTGGCCTTGAACACTGCCAGGGATGGGGCAGCCACAGCTTCTCTGGGCACCCTGTGCCAGGGCCTCACCACTCTCATAGTAAAATAGTACTTTGCTATATGTAGTCTGAATCTATCATCCTTTAATTTAAACCCATTACCCTTTTCCAGTCCCTACAGGTCCTACCAAAAAGTTTGTCTTCACCTTTCTTCTAAGCCCTGTTTAAGCTCTGAAAGCTTCTCTAAGGTTTCTCTGGAGCCTTCTCTTCTCCAGGCTGAACAAGCCTGTGTCCATAGCAGAGCTGCTCCAGCCCTCGGAGCATCTTCATGGCCTCCCCTGGACTCGCTTCAGCAGCTCCACGTCCTTCTTATGTTGCTGCCCCAGAGCTCAATGCAGGAGGGCTCTCACCAGAGTGGAGCAGAGGAGGAGAATCCCCTCCCTCAACCTGCTGGTAATGCTGCTGGTGATGCAGCCCAGGACATGGGGTGCTTTTGATCCACCAGAACCCCCAGATCCTTCTCCCCAGGGCTGCTCTCAATCCTTTCATCCCCCAGCCTGTACTGACACTGGGGGTTACTGACCCAGGTGCAGGATCTTGCTCTTTGCCTGGCTATCATCACGTTGATTTGGCCTGAGACATATTTCGGTATTTTGCCTGAAATCGTTCAGAAAGGACTATGATGCCGATTAAAAGGGATGAACACAAATATGTAAATGAAGCTCAGGTAATGAATTGCAGAAGACATCTGATCAGAAATCTGTTGTGAGTCCAGTGCTATCCTGCTAATCATTTTCATGGTTCTTGAGAGACTGTGCTTACTAAATTCCCAAATAAGAAGTTGAAAGGGGCTGCAAAGAGGACAGGATTGGTATTCTAGTGGGTCATTTCATGCTAAAGAGACAGTAAAAAATCTCAAATTAAGCAATAGGTAAAGCTACCTTGCCTATACAGACAAGAATACTTAGCTGGAGAACACAGAACAAGGAGTTTCTGTTTTTACAGCAGTTCAGCTGGGAAAATTAGTGTTGCAGTAGATCATAGGTAGGTACAAATGAACAACGTCATGGTGTTGGGAAACCAGCACCAATTGTACTAAAGCATAGAAAAAAGCTAAGTTCATAAGACACAGGACGTACCCCCTGCACTGCACACCCCTTGGAAAGTGCATCCCTCCAGTTCTGTACACTGTGCTTCAATAAGGCAGTGAAAGGGATGAAAAGAGCTCATTCCTTTCATGACAGGGGTCAGAAGACAAAAACTAGAAAGACTCACAAAAAAAGAAACAAAATCACAAAAGTATGAGAAGAAGGCAACCAGCAGGTCCAGGGAGGGGATTCTCCCCCTCTACTCCACTCTCACAAGACCCCCCCCACAGTCCTGTGTCCAGCTCTGGGCCCCAGCAGAAGAAGGACGTGGAGCTGTGGGAGTGAGTCCAGAGGAGGCCACAAAGATTCTCCAAGGGCTGGAGCAGCTCTGCTATGGAGACAGGCTGAGAGAGCTGGGCTTGTTCAGCCTGGAGAAGAGAAGGCT
>WYDI02001375.1:0-16780 GCA_009867235.2 Psittacus erithacus
AGTGACAGGACAAGGGGTAATGGGTTCAAACTGAAACAGGGGAAGTTTAGATTGGATATAAGGAAGAAGTTCTTTACCGTAAGCATGGTGAGGCACCTGGAATGGGTTGCCCAGGGAAGTTGTGAGTGCTTCATCCCTGGCAGTGTTCAAGGCCAGGTTGGACAGAGCCTTGGATGGCATGGTTTAGTGTGAGGTGTCCCTGTGCTTGGCAGGAGGGTTGGAACTAGATGATCTTAAGGTCCTTTTCAACCCTAACTATTCTATGATTCTATGATTCTATGAGCTGAGATACTTTTACTTTCACAAGTTAGTCTGTAATCCCTATGTTATAACATGCAAACACAGTAAGTATGTGAAGGTAGATAAAACCAGTGTACTGATGTTTTGGACTTTTTTTCCTGTCTCCACAGCCAGCAGCATCCACAAACAGCCACTTTCATCAGCACTTTAAATGTATCCTAGATGTTTTTCTCCTTTTCTCACAGTACAGAAACCAGACTGGACAAAGCACTGATTAGAATATAATACATATCATTCCTCCTTAGGCACAGAGACAGACTACACATTCAAGCAGTCTTTTCCATCTCTAATGTTCATTAAACAGATTCTACTTAAAAGCATCAGCTAATAAATTAGAAACCAAATCATAGAATCATAGAATAGTTAGGGTTGGAAAGGACCTTAAGATCATCTACTTCCAACCCCCATGCAATGGGCAGGGACACCTCACACTAGACCATGTTGTCCAATGCTCTGTCCAACCTGGCCTTGAACATATCCCAGGGATGAAGCATTCACTTCCTTGGGCGACCTGTTTCAGTGCCTCACCACCCTCACAGTAAAGAATTTCCTTATGTCTAACCTGAACTTCCCGTTTGAGTTTGAGCCCATTACCCCTTGTCCTATTGCTACAGTCCCTGACAAAGAGGCCCTCTCCGGCATCCTTTTAGGCCCCCTTCAGACACTGGAAGGCTGCTGTGAGGTCTCCATGCAGCCTTCTTTTCTACCTTACCAATGCCTACCTTATCTTACTAGTTTTACACACCCTATGCCTACATGTGGTAGGCATCAGAGATTAAGTTAGGATGTGAATTTAAATCAAGGGGAAGTGTTATCTCTTAATAGACTTCCAGTGCAGGCTTTGAAATAGAGTTTTAGTATGGAAGGAGGGTATCATAACCAGATCTGAGCTGAGCATCATCAGCTAGAAGCAGGACAGCTTCACTTGAGTAGAGTGTTCCCCATTAGCCCCCAGTAGACCAGTTTTCTGAAAGATGGGCCTGTGGCAGCAGTCTTGTAACCATTTGTTGATTTACCAGATTTGACTGGCCCTTTCAATCCTCTTCTTTTTGACCAAGACTGATGAAAAGACTACCTGGACTCGAGGCCCTTAGTGCTGCTCCTAGGGCTCTGTAATGTTTCTTGATACTCCTCAGACTGCTCCTGGCTGTGTCACTGGTGCCCATGTGAAACAGCAGCAGCAGATAAGTCAGTGGAGTGTACAAAGGTTGTTAGTTTCTTACTGACATCTCTGGCACAAGCCCCTGGGAGGCAGTGCACCTCTGTAAAGAGAGCATCAGGTTGGCAAATGGGTGCCTCTGCACCAGCAAAAAGAGAGTCACCTACTACTGTCACTGTTGCCTTTTCTTAGTTGTGCTGGTTCTTACACAGGGAGCAGACTGGGTTGCTGGTGTCTCCTGAGTCAAGATAAGAAAGTTTGCATTGTCCTTATCCTGTGTCTTGAAGTAATATTCTTTGCTTCGTTCTAACACTTCTTTACTTCATTCTAACACTTCTTTACTTCATTCTAACACCTCAGCGTGTGATATGTAACAGTTACCACCATTTTAGAGATGCTCAAAAAGGCCTAATATGTGAGAGATTTGGTAAAAGAACCTTCCATTCTTACATGCATACAGAAAGAACCAGCTTTCAGCACGCTTTCTGCATTAAGATCCCCTTGATTAAATGCATAGTCATAATTACATATAGATCAAACTGTTAATCATTTTGGTTGACAGCACCTGTGATGCAAAGCACTAGTAGTCTACCCACTACTCCCTTAAAAAAAATGCCCTGTCTGACTGTAAAACACAGACATGCTTTGCATGCACTGGTTTAATATATTTGGAGGTTCATAGAGCTGGGCTTCTGTCTTACAAGTTTTTCTTGGCAGATGTCTATCCATCAGCATCTTCCCATTAAGCTGGAAGCCACTGTAAGAACCATTTAATCTCTGAGCAGTTCTGTCCTAGGAACTCTGTTCTTCAGTACAGGTCTTTGTAGAGGTCTCCATACCAAAAGGTCCTTGTAAAAGAGATCACAGCCCAAAGCTTTAATTCTGTAATGGTCTCTGTCCAAAGATCCCTGAACCAGTGAAGAATTTATGATGTTGGTCTCTTCCCATAAGGAGGTGTCAGGAAAATGGGAACCAATGATAAATTAAGCAAGCTGAGATGCAGAGCAGCAGTCAGTGAAGGAAAAAATAGGAACGTATTTTTATGCATTTAAAGTGAAAAAGGGGGACTAAGTGCTCTTAGATATGTTCATGTAAGTGAGAGAGAGTCAGTGATAAACTGGCAGGCATACTGGCAGAGTATTGTATTTTTCAGCACTTTCTTCCTTCAAAGATTTGGTTTCTAAATAAGTTTAAAGGGTACATCATTAAATCAGGCAACAGCAAATCTTGGAGCTTTTGGAATACACTATCTTGACCAGGCTTGTGGGCTTTGTTATCTTGAATTCTTGTTACAGGTATTTCATGACGCAAAGTTAAAAGGTGTTTACAGAGCAAGGAACAAGCCAGAAAAGGTAAGAACAGAAAAAATGTAGAAGATTCCGAGGATGGGAAGATTGCTATGTATTCATTAATGATCTAATTATCAGGAAAATGAATGGCCCTATTGGGTCATGGGGACTACTCAGTGTATGTGAAGATCGTTATGATTTAGTAACAGGTGATAAAGAAGCAAGTAGTATTGCTACAACAACAACTGTCCAAATACATGAGTGAGACTAGTTTGTATTAAAGAACTTATCTCACAGAACTTGAAAAAAAAATCTGAATCTTTCCTCCATATTGGAAGCAGGAGCCAAAAATTTTTAACTTGGCTGTGGGGTAAGAACAAGTGGTTTCTGCTAAACTTCTCCTATACTAATTGGTATGACCAAATTCTGATAAGATCAAGTGGAGCAGAGCAGGCAGTTTGCAAGGGAATAGGTGCCAGTGTCACTAGGTCCCAGTCTTGGAAAAGAGCAAGAAATATTGCTTAAATCAGGTGAAATATTGAGAAATTACTTCAGAATCAGAAAAGAAGGAAGAAATTTTGTTTACTGAATCAATAAAACAATACCACTGAGGGTCTATGTTGGGTTGATGACTTTAAGTGTTGGGCAGAGTTATGAGGTTTAGTTCCCAGGTTTATCTTTTGAAAGTACTTTATAAGTCTTCTCCAAGTATCAGGACTGAATTTTCAAAGATGAAGTACCTGCTCTGTGAAAAAGTTTTTCCCAGTGGTAGCTATATATTTATGTCCTGCATCGATTGCATGTGTGAATTTATTTTAGTACACAGCAGGTATGTTGTTTTATCCAAGTAATTTCAAGGATGCCATTTTATGCAGTAGATGAAATTCTGGAATGTTTAGATGTTTATTGTTAGAAAGAAGACTGTGATCTGTGTTGCTCTGCATTATTAAACAGGATCACCAAAGATCAACATACTTGGCTGCAGAAAACCAGCTCCCCAAAAAGCCATTTATGGCTCCTTTTTGACCTGCAAAGACCACTCACAAAATCCTCTTAATGAGTCTAAAGGTGATGTTCACCAAATGAGGGTATTCTTCTAAGGACATAAATCACACCTGAATATTTCTGTGACTTACTACAGTACAAACTAAACAAAATACAGCAATAGAAGCCACTGGCCATACATTTCTGCATAGATCAAATATTCTGATAAGCAAATATCAGTGTATATTCGTTTAAAAATGGAAGTATGCACTAGACTTGAGCTTGTCTGTACTGCAAGTCTGTATAATGAAATCATTAAATATGTACAACCTGTTCTGAAAGACAGCTCACCCAGAACCCTTTCTGCCCCTGTCACCCTCACTACTCTCCTGCACTTTCAAGTGCTCCTCCACAGCTCAGCAAACTTCTCATCAAAAGCAAGCTTTTCATAAATCAGCATGCATCATACCAATGAAAAATATGTCAGCACAACTCCACAGGCACTGCAATACGGGTTTCACCAGATCCAGGCTGAGTCCCTCCCATCATTTTACATACTGTTCTCCTTCCAAAGAAAGCCCACCTATGTTTAACCTTTCCCCAAAGACCCCACTTTTGCTGACTCTTACTTGGTATACATATGGTCATTCTTAAAATTCCTGCCTTTATCAGCAGTCCCATCAAAACAGCATCGTCCTTGTGTTCTCTATAATTCTTATATTAGTTTCTTGTTCACAGCACCCCATGAAAAAAAAAGGAGCATGAGACTATTGTGTAGCTGTGCCTACAGGCTTAGCAGATCAGTGAGGTTAAGGTCAGATGAACTGGGCTTTATAGTATTTTGCTATAATGCATAAACTGTCACTGAAAAAAGATGTTCTAGGCAATCTAACATCCTTTCGATCCAGTGTTTCAGTGATCTTTTACCGTGTATGGTTTACCTTTCCTCTCACACAACAGCTGATGTCACTCCTTTAGTATGAACCTTTCTCAGTACAACCATTTTAACGGGAATGCTGCTGAGCATTTTGCCTCATAATGCATATCCTCTATTCTGATTTACTTTCCAAGGGACTCTCGGTTCATCTCAGCAGAAATATGTCAGTTGAAGAATCTGCCAGTTTCCTAACCAAGTGGTTCTGAGGGAGGAAGGGCCGCATCTTACCTGCAGCAAACCACAGGTGGGGCAGATCCTATGTTACAGAATCACAGAATCAAAATGGTTTGGGCTGGAAGGCACCTTAAAGCTCATCTAGTTTCAACCCCCTGCCATGGTCAGGGACACCTTCCACTAGACCAGGTTGCTCCAAGCCCAGTCCAACCTGGCCTTGAACACTGCCAGGGATGGGGCAGCCACAGCTTCTCTGGGCAACCTGTTCCAGTGTCTCACCACCCTCACAGTGAAGAATTTTTCTTAATGTATAATCTAAATTGTCCCTCTGTCAGCTTAAAGCCATTGAAATGCTTTAGAACAAGGGAGAGAGAAGGAGATGACTTGTCAATGCTAAAAGTCATTATTCAAATGCAGGTCAAGAAAAAGTCTAAAAAACAAGTTTTTTATTAATATTCATATTAAGACCTTCTCATATAGCCCTTCCTTTTAGAATGCATCAAATCCTTGTGTTTCAAGTAGGATTCAAAAGGGTAGAACAGAGGCCTGAAAAGGTACCATTTGCATAGGTATCACAACCCTCAGTGCAAAGATGAAAAACAGATTTGCAGGAAAAAGGACAAAGCAGTCTACTTTGTATCAGTACCTCAGTGCCTAACATCTTCCTGTCACACAGGATGGAGAAAAAAAAAACCATATTTTCATTACTCTATAAATGTGATAACCCACTCCCTGAATATTCACTTTTGTAAATACTCACTTTTGCAGACTAGACACTTACACCCTGCTGCCCTGCCCAGAGTGTCCATCTTTCCCATGTTCAGGAGGAGGCAGTATACTTTCTAATTTAGTAGCAAATGCAATGAAAAGAGGAGGAACAGGAGTCAAACCTTGGAAAAGGGAAGGATTTTCCTTCCCCTATTGGTCAATGCAACTATTCCTTATTTCTGAAGCTCGTGCTGGGGGAAATTTTCAGAAGCACAATGTGGTGAAGTCCAATTTGGATGTTGTTGCAATTTATAGTTAAGAGGCCAGTAAAAACGTGAGCTTTCTGGACAGCTAGTGACATTTTATTGTTCCAGCAGCACAGTTTGTCTCTCTACAGGCATAAAAATAATATAGTGAGTGTACTGCAATTGTTGTGCTCTTATAAAGCTCCTGTAGAAGGTGTGATTGAGATATCTCTATATTAAGGATAGTAACCAGCCTTAGAGATAGAGTTGGAAACTGTTTTCTCAAAGTGATGAACTCTTCACTACCTTTTTCCTGACATAAAAAGGCAAAATGATGTATTTTGGAAAAGTGTTGACTCAAAGTTTGTTTGTAAATGGATAAATACAATAGCTGCCACAAAGCTAGCAACTTGTAATATTTTCTATGTTGCAGTCTTTTCGTTCTGCAGCTCTCTTCTACTAGATTGGAAATTCAAGAGTCACAGATTCAGTTTGCACTCCAGTTGTGAAAAGCAGAACATTTATAACACTAATTATTTTTCTCATTCCAATGTTCTTAGGAGTTTAGATCAAGAGGGTTCTTTGACATTTGCTTGCGCATGTGTCTATCAGAAGGCATAAATAAATTCGATGTGATTGAGACCTTCATAATTTCTGACTATTCTGATTTTGCAATAAAAACAATTCAATACATAACTTGCCTGAAATACCAAGGGAGAGCATTCAGTTTTTCAACCATTCAGTTTAGGCAAATGGAAATGTTGATCTCTGGGAAGCATGTTGCCAAGTACCATTTTGTTAAGAGCTTAATAGAGGTTTGACCAATGCTGAAAATGAGATCAAGCAGAATCTACCTATCTAATTATCACAATAAATTAATCATAGGAGGATTAATCATATTATTTCTACTGGAAGGCAATTCTAGAATCTCACCATTCTAGTGGCTGAGACTATATATCTATTTTGTCTTCAGACTGTGTACATGGTTTATACCTATCTTGTTCTTGTACCAGTATTGCCTTTTAGCTGAGATAACCATTTCTCCTTCAGTCATGATATGTCACCCTCCTGATATGTCTAGACAAAGCAACAAATTCTATATGGATTTGTCCAATTCTCAGACTTTGCTTTGAGGTTAAGGAAGCCACATTCTTTTAGTCTTGTTTGTCTGAGATGGTCTTTGCATTTGGTCTGATATCCATATTGGCTTGAAATCCATCTTTCATGAAAATGAGAGTTTACCAGGTCAGGGTTCTCACCACCTTATATTAATTATACTTTCATTTCCTTCTTTTTATTAAAAATTGGTCTCAGGATAAATGTGAAGTTAAAGCCTGAAATCCATTTTCTGTGATTCTTTACTCAGTCACATGTTCAATGATAGAAAAGTAAATTGTTCTGAAGTGGCGAATCACAAGTTTCCTGTAGAAAAGAGAAAACTGCTGCATAGTAACGAGCAGGCTTCCTAACTTTGGTCTGTCAACAAATCTGTCCTTATCAAAGCTCTTTCAGCACAAATACATCTCTGCATCCATTTGTATTTAGTTCTAGATACTGGCATGTAGAAAGAATGAAGCAAATCCTTCAGGACCAGCACCCTACTGGCAGATATGCAAATTCAGGGGTGGTGGGGGTGGTGGTGGTGTTTAAACTTTGACTTTTTGGTGGAGAGCAGTATTTCTAGGGGATAAAAAAAAACCTTATCAAGTTATTGTATATGGGATTACATTTAGGTTTATTTTGTGAAAAGAATTACTTCGCATTCCTCTTGGAGAGATCGAGGCTTGGTCTTTTTTGGCCATCAAGTTTGCATGGATCAAAGGATTTGGTTTTGTATGTTTATTTCCTGATTACAGATGTGATTTCAGTATTTCATCAGACTTCAATTTCTACATAATTTTTCCTGTTCTAAGTTACAAAAATTAATCAGAATTGGAGTAATATGAAATGGAGATGAAGAGCAATAACTATCTGTGTGAACTCTGAATCTGTGTTCCTAATATACCTTATATATACCTAATATACCTAATATAAGTTTTACCAGTTGAATTTTAAAATTAAAATTATTTCATAGATGAGAACTAATAGAAATAAAAATTGTCTATTTCTTCCCACTCTTGATGTGGAAGTTATGGCCCAATGATGGTACTTTATGATATATTGTAAATAGTTTTTGAAAATTCATCTGAAACACACGTTCTTACCTCCTTCACAATCTGTTTTCTCTTTTGACTCTTATCTGTTAAAAAGGTCAACTAAATAATTTAGTCTACAAGCTGAGGAAATAAATGGAACCATTAGATGTAGCAAAATTTGTATGAGACCAGTTTATTTGTGTCTCCTATACATTTTATGCAATGGCCCTTCTAGACAAGTAGTTTTAAAAAGACGTTCTCCAAAATGAAAATTGGATCTTACAGTATAATTTTCATTTGCACATCTACTGCCACATCTGCCACATGCTCTTACTCACATGATACTGGCAGATTGTTCTTTTTTTTTTTTTTTTGGTCTGCTTTACAATACTTGTATTTTTTATTTCAGGCTTGAAGTACAAATATCACATTCATCAGACTAAACAATGAAGATGCAGATAGTTTATAGCTGGCCAGATGAGCATGGAAGGCGTGTGTAACTCATAAAACTTCAGTAAATCCAAATGTCAACATAGGATCTGAGATCTTCCCAGATCTACAGCCTTGTTCCAATTCTGAACATAGCCAAAAAAGATTAAACAAAGGTGAGACACAATAGATCCAGTAACACTGAAGATATTACAGAATGTTTGTAAAAGTAAGAAGCTATTGGATACTTTCATGTCCTGGTTTTGGCTGGGATAGGGTTAATTTTATCCCTAGTAGCTGGTGCAATGCTGTGTTTTGGCTTTAGTCTGAGAACAACCTTGATAACAGACCAGTGTTTTAGCTGTTGCTAAGTAATACTTACCCCAGTCAAGGACTTTTCAGTCTCTCATGCTCGGCCAGTGAGAAGGGGCACAAGAAGCCAGGAAGGGGCAGAGACAGGACACCTGACTCAAACTAGCCAAAGGGGTATTGCATACCACAGCACGTCATGCCAAGTATATGAACTGGAGGAGTTGGTTGGGAGGGGCTGATCGCTGCTTGGGGACAGGCTAGGCAGTGGTCAGCGAGTGGTGAGCAATTGTGTTATGCATCACTTATGTTTGTTAGTTTGAGATATTTTTGTTTGGTTGGTTGGTTTTAGTTTTTTATCTGTCTTTAGTTATCTCCCTTTTCATTATTATCAGTAGTAGTATTAGTAGTAGTATATTGTACTTTAGTTATGAAACTATTCCTATCCCAATCCATGGGTTTTACTTTTTTTCTGATTATCCTTCCATCCCACTAGGGGTAAGGGGAATGACTGAGCTAGCTGCTGCTTGGTACTTAGTTGAGAACTGGGGTTAAACCACAACAATGTCAAAGACACAAAACAGCAATTACACTGTGACAAAATAAAAACTTTTAGAATATCAGTGAGACATTCCAAGTGGATCAATAACAAATGAGGCAGAAAGTATCATCTGCCAGAAGAAAAGCAAGTACTTGAAAGGACAAGGGTCTCACGAAGCACTGATTAAATGTTACATGCTGCGTGAGGATGCACAAATTTGAAATACTTCAATGAAGAAGATGAACGAATCCTCCACCACATCAAGAAAACAGATTATTCTTGCAGATATACATTATCATTAAAGTTGTTAGCATTTGCATAATGAAAATTTAAAAAGAAAAAGTCGGCTGATCCACATTCCAAGTGTTCTAAAAGACTAAAAGCTCTGAATTACTTGCATTCACCAGAACCAGTCTCTTTGTTAATCCCACTTACTAACAAGTCACAGCAAAACTAGCTCTATCTGTGAAGTTACATAGAAGCTGCTAAATAAAAGGCTCAGCCATGAGCCACATCCATGACAAACTGAAGGTCAAATTTGAAGAGGTCCTTCATATTATCCCTACTAAGGGAAATTTATTGTATATCCAGGATGAATTTGCCATAAATTAGCTACCGCTAAAAAAGAAAGAGTTGAAAGCAACCAAACTACAAGCAATAAATACCCACACAGTTTCAAGAGCTGATTTACAGATGCAAGGTGACATTAAATTAAAAAGTATAGTAAGTTCTGGTATTCTCTACCTTCAGTTCTGAATCAGTGATCAATAATAAATTTTCATGCCAAAGGATTAAATTCATCAGCTGGGAGTGAAAAAATGATAAAATTATTTTATCAAGACTTAGTTTCTGCAGTCACTTGTGAATAAAGTCATCCATGAAAGCATCTGACATTTGTTCAGAAGTTAATGACCATTGGTGTGGTTTGTTTGAATACTAAACGAGATGGGACACAAACTGCAGTTTATTCACTGATTCAAGAGATTGATAGAGCCCTATGCTTCCAGAAGCATGACTTTTCTTAATTCACTCCTGTGTGCATGGGGGTCTATCTTAGGAAAATGTCAACAGACCCGAGGAGACATTAAGCTCAGGCAGAACGTTCCACTGCGTAAATGAAACTCAGTGGTCAGATTGCATACATTGGACTGCAGCCTGAAACACCATTAGTTAATACTATGCCTCTTTGGTATGGAGGATGATGGCTGAAGTACAAATATGGGGAGGCCTGGCAAATTGATTATATCACACTCCCCCCAGCTCGCCAAGGCAAGCGCCATGTGCTTACCATGGTGGAAGCAACCACCCGATGGCTGGAAACATATGCTGTGCTCCACGCCACTCTCGGAAAAATTAAACAGAAAGCAAGAAGCATCATAGTGTTGTCTTTGCCAAACCAGTCTCCGGTGTCACAGAAAGGCTGTAATGCTTGCAAAACAAGATCTATCACAGATTCGTAGAATCATAGAATATGTCTGGTTGGAAGGGACCTGTAAAGATCATCAACTTTCTGTTCCTCACAGGACTACCTAAAGCTAAATCATATAACCAAGAGCATTGTCCAGACGCTTCTTAAATTCTGACAGGCTTGGTGCCATGGCCACTTCCTTGAGGACCCTATTCCAGTGACTGACCATTCTCTCAGTGAAGAACCTTTTCCTAATGTCCAATCTGAACTTCCCCTAGCACAGCTTCATTCCATTTCCTCTTGCCCCTGGCCACCACAGGGCCATAGATCAGCACATACCCCCCTTCACTGCCCCCCTTGAGGAAGCTGTAGGATGCAATGAGGTCACCCCTCAGCCTTTTGCTTCTCCAAGCTGTACTAGCAAAATAACCTCAGCTGCTTCTCATGTCTTGCACTTGAGACCTTTCACCGTTGTCATAGCCCTCCTCTGGACACAGCCTTATAAGTTGGTGTCCTTCTTGTATTGGGGCACCCAAAACTGTGCACAGTATTCGAAGTGGAGCCGCACCAGTGCAGTGTACAGTGGGAAGGAGGATGACACAATAAATATAGCTCATGGATCAAAGAAGAAAAATCTCTTATAGGGCCTTCCTGCTTCCATAAAAAATAATCCAGACTCGATTACATTTTACATCCTGATCTATTGTGTTGTCTTAATCATGCAAGATAGAATAGGATATCCACTCAATCTCAGTACCCCAGCACCAAAGATACCTTTTGTCTATCTTCACTATGAACCAAAGCCTTGCTGAGGCTACCCAGTGCAATTTGTATGTTTGACTTAGGCAACAAGGAATAGCATGAGTGCTCTAGGATATGTATTTTCACGTTATTCTCAGAATGAATATCTTAAATATCTGCAATTTTATGTCTGAGATGTCACTTTTTGAAAATTATGCTAAGAATCTAGTTTAAATATCTATTCAAGGGTAGTGGGTAGAGGTATCCATGTTACAGTTAAACTTCCTGAAGTCAATCTAGAGTTGAGGCACGTCTAGATTAGTATGGAAATAATTTCTTCCTTGGTTACAAGATGATTACATTGTTGATGTATTTCACTTGGAAGAGGCATTTAAATTCATCAACAGTAATGACATCTCCAAATACATGTCAATGTTGTCATTTAAAGTTGTTTTTTTTCATGAGTTATGTGCATTGCTGTGATTTTTTTGTCATGAACTACTGACAAGAGAAAACTTCTGGTTTTCTTACATTACTATCAGACTAGGATTAGAATAGACTTCAGAGAACAAGACTGACTGAATACCCCATTGCATCCCAAAATTCCCTTGGTTTTTTTATATGATAAACTAAACTAAGCATAATACTGCTCATCAAGTGATAATCTAATAATTCTTTATACCTGCTCTTCCATTTCCTAAATACAGGTGTGTTTTAGCATGGCTGGGACATTCACACTCTTTATAAGAATCTTTGTGTTTCTACTGGAAGGTAGGTAATTCGGGAGACGGTAAATACTCAGATTCTAGGAGGCATAAGGACATTCATTTTCCAACTGTGGATGGCTACAGGGTACCATGTTACAACATGGTATGTCAGATATGATTCTGCTATATAAACCAAGAGAGAAAAATGATAGAAAATTTGTGGTTTGGCTTTTAATTCAGATCTGCAGATGCTTAGTGTTTAAAAAGCCTAGCATACATTGAAGCCTTGCTGAAAATGCTTTAGGATAACTGAATGATGCTATGAAGTATGTATTCAATACAGAGCTATCAGGATTGTATATTTCTGCTTGCACTTTCTGCAAACTATTGACCTGAAATGTTTAAATATGCCCTTCTGTAGACATTTACCTCACAACAATTCCTGATTTAGGAATAATGGTCATGAGCATTAACGTTCAAACACGAAGGAAAAATGGTTACTTGCATCTCCTGTATAGAGAGGGCAAAACTGTAAAGGAAAGCCACAAGGCTTTCCTAACTTTTTTGACTGTGGTTTGTTTTTAACATTTATGACCAGGACATATTCCTGATTATATGTCCATTGACTTTTGTCCTTCAATAACGTACCTCCAATCAAGAAAATTTTGCCAAGCCTTTTGCTATATGATCCTACAGCAGTAAGGCTGAGAAAATAAAATATCCATTTGTTTTTGTTTGCTTGCAACAGGTTTTAGCTTCTAATATAGTAATAAAAAAAACAACTGTCAATGACAATGATGCCTTATAAATGTTGCTAACACCAGGAAGCCTAAAGTGAGACAGAAAAATGATGCATCACTGCTAGATTTTTAGGTGGGACATGGACATTAGGGATTAAACTACTTATATTAAACAAAACCGTACAGGCTTTGGGCAGATTCAGTCAGGGAAAAAAAATGACGCAGAGGGCAGCTGCAAGAGAAGTAATAAAGGAAAAGCTGAGCAATGGAAAGTTCCTACTTGGAAAAACTTTTAATTAATGAGAGAATCAAATATCAATCTCTTTCCACTGCAATTCGATGGAGTATCAACTTTAGAAGAGTTATTTGAACTCTTGGAGGAAAGGCTGCAAGTAACCAATACAAAATACTATTCTTTCCTTTGTTTTGTTTTGGTTTTTTTTAATATTATGTGAAATGGAAATACTGATCTCTTCATTTTAAGACTGAACATTTATGTAATTCCAGCCAGAATTTATTGACAGCGCTACTGGTGATCTGAGCAGAGATTTCAGAGAACTGGAGCTAACAAAGGGAATAATACTATCTGTGATGACTGCCACCATTAAAAAGTCAGACAAAAAGTATAGAGGTTGAAAAGGAACAAATGCACTTGCATATTTTCCCTGATTTTATTTGCAGAATCACAGAATGGTTGAGTTTGGAAGGGACCTCCAGAGATCACCACTTCCAACACCCCTGTTCAAGCAGGTACATGTAAAGCCAGTTGCCCAGGACCCTGTCCAGACAGCTTTTTAGTATCTTCACGGCTGTAGATTCCATAACCTGTCTGGGAAACCTGTGCCAGGGCTTAATCTCCCTCACAGTAAAAAAATGTTTCCTGATGTTCAGAGGGATTCTGCTGTGTTTCAGCCCCTGGTCCTGGTACTGAATGACACTGAAAAGAGCATGGCTCTGTCATCTATGCATCCTCTCTTCAGGTATTTGTATGCATTGATAAGATGATCCTGAGCCTTCTCTTTTCCAAGCTGAACAGTCCCAGCTCTCTCAGGCTTTCCTCACAGGGTATTCCAGTCCCTTAATCATTTTACTGGTCCTTTACTGGCTTAATCCAGTCAGACTGTATATTTCTTGTACTGGGGAGCCCAGACCTGGACACAGTACCCCAGGTGTGGCCTCATCAGTATTGAGTAAAGGGAAAGTATTATTTTATTAAAGTAATTAAACCATTTTACACTGAACTTCACAATAAAAAAAAATTTCCACCTAAGACACAGAATGGGTATAATTATGTATATACATGAATATGCATTTTATTGACTTCTTCTGCCATTTCAGCAGTGCCCAGTCATAGCACCTTATGTTTGATTACATCACTAGTATTCTCTTATTATACCTATAGCAGTATATTTGGTTGAATTACTGAGATGCAACCTTATAGCACTATCAACTTCCACTTGGAAGATGTATTGATAGTGAAAACACCCATGGATTTAATGAAGTCATTGTTTCTTTTCCTTGTGTAAGGATAAAACTGTGACTAGAAATGCTCATTTGTTAATAACGTAGGGGAGGGAGGTTGCTGTTATTAACTCTTCTGTTATTATCAGGAAAGTGATTAAACAGAGCCTTAGATACAGTAGTCATTCCTAGCTTATTTTTTTTACGTCTTCCCAAATCCCAAATGTTCATGATGTTAACTTAAGCACTTTTGTACTCTTTTCTTATTTTAATTTTAAAGTTTAAATTTTTAAGAGACTTCCATCAATAACAATGTATGTTTGTTGGATATCAAAGCTCTGTTGCTCTTTTTAATAAAACAGTTCCATCAGTATGCCTTTTCAATAGCAGAACCTTGTTTTAATTTTAATACAGTTTTACCTTCTTGCTGAAGTGTGTATTTTGTATAAAATGCAAACTTCAGATATGAGTATACTTGACAAAATCAATAGCAGGACAAGGGATTCCTCCAAAGCGTGCCCTTTGCTAAGCCTGGATGACAAATCAACATCTTTTCCAGCCCTCAGATTCCATGGCTTTAATAATACCCTCCAACTAGCAAAAGAGATTTTTGAAATTGTTCATGCATCAGGAGAAAGTAGATAGCTTGATAAATAAAGTAAGTTTGGGGTTGTTGTTTTCATTGATATGCAAAGTTCACAGATGTTCATTTCAAGCAAAAAACTGGCATCATGATTCAAAGCACAATGTATGCTATATTATGTGGGTAAAGGTAGAAATGCAGGTGAGTGATATCACATTAAAACATAAATATTGAACAGGAGTTATCTATGAATTCTTTAGAAGGCTGGTGTTATGTGTGTATTGGGGAATTTTGCAAGAAATATGAGTTAGAAAACATTTGTTGGTGCTCTCAATCTGTTGCCATAATTGTCTCAGTAAAACTCTCCCTAGCTGACTCACAAGTGCAGTGAAGCAGTGCATTTGGAAATCACACCTACATATACATACTACTGTAAATACTTTGTGGACTGAATTTTAAAGAAAAACAAAGGATCTGGTTTTATCAGAGCAGATTAGGGGAAAGAACTTTAAATTTTCTCTTCCAAAGCCTCCATAATGGGTCCCTCAGAGCTTAGTGATCCCGCATGAGGGCAGAATTATTAAGACAGATTGTCAAATGACAAGTTTTACATGGGAAGCTAACATAGAGCTTCAAGTGGATATTAAGGTGTTCTGGGATATGTTCATTTAGAGAAAGTATAATTTTTGCAGAATTTGATTACTGGCTACAGTAGATACATATATTTTTCCAAAGCCAGAACATCTAGAGATCAAAGCAAAGTATGCAAAGAACATACAAGAAAATCAGCTTCATTAGCTACCAAAGTCTTAAAATACCTCTTAGAAACTCATATTTGTGAATAAATGCCAATAGCAGGGATCACCTTTCACTACAAGGTAAAAAGAAAGGTAGGTTAAAGATGCATACATTTATTATGAGGTACCTATGTTTACTTGAACTTGACTCAATAATCATGTATTCACTACCCAGATGAGGCTGTTACAGAATAATTATGACACTTTACAAAGCCAACATATTGATTTTGCTGGTAATGAAATACCTGTATTGCTGACTATCTAAATTGTATAGTCTTACCTTTAATCAGTAAGATATGGTATCATTACTGCAAAGAAACACAAGCATCACCTGCTTTTGAAAAGAGATCTTAGACCACATAGTTCATCTAATCTGCAACTAAGGCTCCAAAGCTCAGATGTTCAGTTGTCTAAGGTAGGAGCAAATCTGCCTGAATCTTGGGTTCCACTGTATTTTTGTTTCCTGTCATATACTTGGAAGGGGATCCCTGTGCCTGTTGTGTATGGTCTGAATTGCCCCTCTAATAAACCAGTCCTCTCAGGGTACTGTATAGGGAACCTAGTAGGCTTTGAAGGAGCTTTCAAAGGTTTCTTTAACCAACTCACAAGCTCATAAGGTCTTTACTGAATCAATGTATTTAAACCTAAGACCTATCAGTGGCAATCCTACGCTGGCCTCCTTCCAGCTTTCTTTTTGAATCCTATCATGTTCATGGGGTTTTTAGGAAAATGAAATCTCAAGAGATCTTGGTACTAATTTTATATTGGCTGGGGCTGTTTGACAGTCCAGGAGAAACTATTTGTCATATAACCATGAATAAAAGATTTCTATGAGGAATCACTAATATTTTTGGCTTTTTAACTAACTCAGGCATTAGCTGCAAGATCTACCTGTGATATGAGAATGTCAGTGAATTAGCCTGGAGATCTGTCCTGAGTTCAGCAGTAGCAGTCATTTTTTCTCCTTAGTGGCTGGTGCAGTGCTGTGTTTTTGACTTTCAACCTGGGAACAGCGCTGATAACACCGGTGTTTTTAGTTACTGCTCAAATATTTAGTCCGATCAAGGACTTTCTGAGCCTCATGCTCTGCCAGGGAGGAGGGGAAGCCGGGAGGAAGCAGAGACAGGACACCT
>WYDI02001375.1:20540-33914 GCA_009867235.2 Psittacus erithacus
ATGCTCCATCCCTGGTGGTGTTCAAAGCCAGGTTGGACAGAGCCTTGGGTGGCATGGTTTAGTGTGAGGTGTCCCTGTCCATGGAAGGGGGGCTGGAATTTGATGATCTTTCAGGCCCTTTCCAACCCTAACTATTCTATGATTCTATTTCCAAGCACTACTCTTAATGTTTAAATTCACTCAGCTGCTACACAAAAATGTGGACCCAGAGAGTTAAAGAAAAAAGCAGCTTGGCAGACCATTCAAAGGCATGCAAAGAATAAATTGCTTAATAGACTCCTCCTGAATCTGTTCATTCACAGCTACCGCATTTTAGGCACTTAGGGAACAAGCCAGGTTAGTCATGGCCTCACTCATGAGCAGTGTTTGCTGCTGCTCACATTTTGTATAATATTTTGGTGACTTTAAACACCAGTGAGTCAAACAGGTCATTGTCTTCTGTAGTCTGGAACTTAGGCACAAATGTTCCATCTACGCCTTGTGTTCATAAATCTGTCCTTTATTGGATATCTCCCCTGCAGAGGTAAGTGATTTTCTATCTTGTCAATATATTTTCATGCAATTTTACCTTAACACCAATGTGGTAGAGCTTATTTTGTTTATAGTCATTGGCTTTTTGAGTTTGTAATGTTGTTTTTACTGGCTTGTGCTGACACACTTTAAATCATTAGTGCTTTTCATCAAATCAGAAAATTCCCATGATGCAAGGCAAGATCCTGGATCAGATTATCACCTGATATGCCTATTTTCTCTGGACAACAGCCTGTTTTATTAGGTAAAAAAACCCTTCTTTGTTTTCCTCTGATGTTGTTATTCTATTGATACAGTGGTTACTAGAGCAACTCTTTGGTATAAAGACCCCATGTGGAGACTGAAACAGGTGCTATCAGCAGTAATGCCATCTGCCAGATACTGTAATCCATTGAAATTATTGAGGCCACCTACATGCTGAAAATAGTCTAGATGGACCACTGCCAGACCAAAGTTAAAATTTTATCCATGACTCAATACATGCAAATTAGGAGAATACTAAAAGGAATGGACACAGAGTTAATTATATTTACATTGTGAGGTCAGGTGGGTCCCTCTACACATTGATTTTGGCTCCTTTCCCTCTATGAATTTAGCTGTTCAACAAACACATGCACAGTGCAACTGCTTATTGTAATTCCTGAAATAAGAAATCTGATTTTTAGATATATTTGCATGCAACGAAACACATTTTGAAAGTCATGTATGCAATTTGCAGGCACATATAGGAATTGCAGAACTTTGGCTGTTATGTATTGAAGTCAACAAGGTTCAATTGTGCAAATATATAGTTTGGCCGATAAGTAAAGCTTATTCCAGGAAGTATCCTGAAAATTAGATTCTGAAAATATATTTTTGGTCAAGTTAAATTTAAAATGGACAGTCTATAAGTTTTTGAAAGATGTGACTCCATGAGCTTTTTTTGCTCACTAAGTTGAGGATTTAAGTTTTTGTTTATATTTAATCACACTGCAATATATGTCTTCAGGATTTGGAAAAGATACTGGAGTTATTATTACTTGATTTTGTTCTGTGTTTATAGTATAAGATACAATAAGTTGTTTAAAAAGGTGTTGCAATAAGAAAGAAAAAGGAAATCTTAGAGCAAGGAATTTGAGATAGTTTCAGAGGACTAAAGAGCAACTGTCTTATGGTACATAGAATTTGGTAAAGAGATGCCTCAACTCTGAATTTAGTTATGACTGATCATCCATCACAGAAACACAGCGCTGACAGAAATTTTCAGCTTTTTTTTTTTTTTTTTTTTTTAACACTCAGGGTATTTTCCTTTTCTATAATTTTCCTAAGTGTGTCTTTGTCATGGTTTAAGCCCAACCGTAACTCAGAACCAAGCAGCCTCTCTCTCACTCCCTCCCTTCCTCCCCCCAGCTCCTGAAGGGATGGGAGGAGAACTGAAAGAGTGTAACTCCCACAGATTGAGATAAGAACAGTCCTGTAACTAAGGTATAACACAAACCACTGCTGCTACCACCAATAATAATAATGATAAGGGAAATAACAAAGAAAGAGAATATAACCGCTCACCACCCGCCGGCCGATACCCAGCCTGACCCAAGCAGTGATCTTACTCTTCCGGGTAACTGCCCCCAGTTTATATAGTGGACATGACATGCAGTGGTATGGAATACCTCTTCGGTTAGTTCGGGTCAGGTGTCCTGTCTCTGTTTCCTCCCAGATTCCCCTCCTCCCAGGGCAGAGCATGAGACTCAGAAAGTCCTTGATCAGACTAAACATCTGAGCAGCAACTAAAAACATCGGTGTTATCAGCGCTGTTCCCAGGTCGAAAGTCAAAACCACAGCCCTGCACCAGCTACTAAGAAGGATTAAAAATGACTGCTACTGCTGAACCCAGGACAGTCTTTTATTTCCAGGTGAGCATATCTTAGTGGTAAAAGTCAAGGATTGCAATTGCTGTTAAGCTTTTCCTTTCATCCACAGAGGCATAAGGGAGCATCATACCTGTCCCTTTAATCCCCAAATCTTTCTTGCACATAAAGGAAGTAGTGTATGAAAGTAACTAGCTGAAGCCCATTCACAACTTTACTATGAAATAAGAATTACAATAGAACAAGCTGTCTCTCTCTCATAGTGACAGCTTTAATTATAATAATGCTAAATGTCATTCCTCATGCTATGGAAGCATCAATTACAAATACATATTATAGTCCTTGATCTCAGCTGAATTTCAGTTGTAGTTTTGCAATAAGTTTCCATATTTTAATTCAAAGCATCATAATATATATTTTCAATGGAATTTTAAAATTATACTACTAACCATTGCGATGCATCTGTTTAGCTGACTGCATCAGAAGACACATACAGCTGCTGAAGAACGGACAGACTCGTGTACAACAGAAGTGATACAGGGCGGAAGGCCTAAATAAAAAAATCTAGGAAAAGGTCTAACCTTGACCTAGGTGGTTTTGATCATCCTCACCTGAATCAGCATTTGCTCAATGATTTCCAGTTCTGTGATGCCTTTTGATTTTGGCTGAGTCTTTCAAAATTTCCTTGCATATTGAGGATTTAATTGAGAAAGCTTAAGCAGTACAGAGATTTAATACACTAATGAAGTAGGCTATATCTGGTATCCTAATTGCCTGAAGTATTCATCTACCCAAACACCATGTAAAAGTTCCATTTCTTCCCATAATTGTTTACTTTTTTCATAATCACTGTCTTAGCTGCTGTAGTAATTCATTTGGAAGAACTCTGATGCAAACATTATTTAAATCAAATGATCCATTTACTTAGTTGTTGAAAAATCAACAGGAGCATTGTTTAATATAATATTTTTTTAGTAGCATGAGTTGAGTTAGGGAATTCTTATGGAAGCCCAACTAATAAGGCCATTGAGAAATAAATTCTACAGTAGAAGGAGCAAAACCAATAAAGAACCTGGTCTGTGTGAATAATTATTTTTTCTGGTGAGTTGGCTGAAAGAAAAATTCAAGTAGATGAGAAAAAAGTAATTTTTTCCCCATTAAAAAAAATTAACAAAAAAAACCCACAAAATGGGGGAAAAAACTGGGTAAAAATTAAAAACTGAATATGTATTTCAATGATTCTAAACCAAACAGTTTGATTTGATTTCAGGTAACTTCAGTAAAGCAAAGAAATGGAAATGAAGAGGTAGACTTACAAAACACACACAACACACAGAAAACCCACAAAGACAGAAGAAGAAACAATCCCTAGCTTTTTACTGAAGGACTCTCATCTACAGCATACATAGCTCAAGTTTAATTTCCCCCTCTGCTTCAGTGGATGTAACTTTCCTAACAGGATGCCTCAGCTGCCAAAGAACTTGCTGAGCTGAGTAGGCTACTTTTCATCTTTTATTTTCAGGCTGGGCAATTTGGTCTAAAATATTTACAAGATATTTTGATCAGTCACTGGAAGTTAAGTGTTCTCTTTTGCTATGTCTTCACTTAAATCCCTCAAGTGGCATGCCACGTAGCTCTTGTCTTTCTCTTTCTAACTCAATCTTTAATCATTCAATGCAAAGTAGAGCAGTTCAAGAATAAGGAATGAAACGGCCCTTTGCAGCTCAGTCACTGCTATTTGAGAATTTAAGTCTCTCAGCAATAAGCACAGAAGGGCTTAGGCTCAAGGACAGTCAGTTTTTAAGAGAGCCTTCTTGCACTGGCTTAGAAGGTATTCAAAGGAGGAGAGAATCCTTTAGTGTCTTCTGTTGGATGCCCTATTACATGGGAGAGGCAGGTTCATATTTATTTTTTCAGAAGAAAAATATGAAGCAGGATTTCTCATAAGTATCCCAAAAATTCAACAGAGAGGGGGGAGGTCCTGCACACTCCATGTTGGTCATAGAATTGCAGTCTTAAAAAAAGGAAACTATATAGATAGTGAGCATACAAATAGATTGAGAAGGCTAGACCAAACAACTCATAGTTTTTAAGGAATAGTTTATTTGAGTCTGTATTTTCCACAATGTTTAGCATTCTGCTCTTGTTCTACATTTTCTTCTTGAGGTCTGGAGGTCAATATTTTATTTGTATATACATCTGAGATATGGCCATTTCATATAGAGAAGTCTCAAATGCATATTGTGAAAATGAATGGGTCATCAAAGATGCACTTATGAGATCATGACTCCCAAGCAAGTAATATGGAGTCAATTCCATAAATTTCAGGAGACTTTTGAGTGAGATCATATTCATTTTAGGATAAGGAAATTAATGAAAATGACTACTTTTTAAAGTGTTTTTTGTGATTGATATTTATTAAGTGTCCTGCAATATGTATGCTTCATTAAGTGCATGTAACATAGGCATACACAGATTCTTACAGTTTATATTTGTAAAAGCTCAATAAATCAAGAAAAGTCATAGATCTGCAAGGTGACAAAGGGAGAAAATAAACTCTCAACATGACATAGCTAAAGATTCTTCACTCAGAAAATGGTAGGTGTCTTGTGTTTGTTATGCTATCCATAATGCTGGGTAACACTATACTGTTTACAAAACTGTTCCATGAAAATTAATCTGAACCTGTACAACTAGGCCTTATTCCCTAAAGACTCACCCCAGAACAAACATAACTGCTTTAACTTTCTGGAAAGTTGCAAGCAGCTTGATACCTGTTCTAGCCCTTATTGTTTATTTCCATCTGTTCTCACAGGGAATTAATATTTAATTTTCAATTTGCCAAATTCAGACTTTAAAAACCTAGATATTTTTCAACAGGAAGACTGCAGAAAACTCCAAACCCTCCTCCAACAAAGATTAAAAAAAAATATATTGGAAAATGCTTTATGAGAAAATGTTATTCCTATTAAAATAAAAATAAAACATAAAAGAATGCCTCCACTTCATATAACAGAACACTAGCAAATGTTTCCAGGTTGTTAGAGGTAGACCACAGTTGCAAGGTCATTTTACACTGGATTCTTAATTTGGCATTTTTTCCTTAAAGTTTTCACAACTGTCTTTTTCTTTAAAACATACAAAAGAAACAGATTTTATAAAGCTATTCAAAGGCAAAAGTATCAGCAGACTGGAAGATGGATTTTTCCTGCTGGCATGCAAACTTTTAGGATTTATGTGAAATAAGCAGGACAAAGGCTGTTTCCAACAGGGAGATATATATCTATATTTACACATTTCTGTATTTTTGCTTTTATATTCCTTGAGCAACTATAACTGAAAACAAATATAATTGGATTTAGTGAAAGGCCAATCAGTCTAAACGAGAGTTTTCTTAATTAAAGCAGAGCCACCACTTATCATTATTTGCAATATGATTCTATGATTTTATAATATAAAATAATGTAAGTCTAAGGAAGTGGCAGCTGTAAGAGCCAGGGCTTGCATGCCTCTCATTATGAGTAGGGCAACCAGAACATCCCTCCTCATGGTGCATTCATTCATACATGCCTCTGAATAATTGAGTGAATTTTCCTTTGACTCTTGGGGACACTACATTAATTCCTTGTAATAGTGCCTCTATATCTAAGGCAACTTGTCCTAATTTTCTGAAAATTTAGGACAGGAAAATAGCTGAGACTAAGTTGAAATGTAATTTTATCATACATAGCTTAAAAGACCCTGTTTGAAGAAATCAAACTACAGGAAGGCAATAAAAAAAAGAAAACTGCTTTTTCTACATGTATTTAATATGTCACATCCTTCACAGGATACTGTAAGCATAGGGATTTGGTTTTGTTTATGAGCAACTTTTTGGAGATTGTGGAGCTCAGGTCATCAGATCTCTAACACCAATAAAATGGCTTGCCCTAAGTTAGGGGTATCATGCTGAAATGGCTCAGCTCCCTCAAAAAAAAAACCCATAAACAATCAAAAACCAACAAAACAAAACAAGCCAAAAAAGAGAGAGAAATAAAGGACAGTGTCTTCCTTCCCCAGGCTTTCAGCAAACATCCCTGAGAAACTCTCTCTTGTCAAAAAAAAGGCATTCAGCACAATAAACTTTCCCTTATCTTCAATTGTAACTTTAGCTTGCATAGACAGGAAGAGTGCCTTTCTCTCCTTTCCAAGGCAATCACAAGGGCAGATTAATTATTCTAGCTCCAGGCTTCAAATTTTTAACATTCAATAGTGCAGCATAATTAATGCAGGTGGTATTTACACATCATTACATTTATAAAGGTTTTATCTCTCTCCTCAAGCTACCATCCAGCTTATTTGTATGAATGATATCCTTTGCTCCCCCACATCAGTTCTCAATATCCTTATTCTTCTTAGCCTTGTAAAACCACTCTCTGCAGGGCACTTACTGTCATTTGTCAGTACTCACTTTCAATGTTTCTCCCCTGCCCAGAGTTTTAGACCTTATACAGGGTTCAGCGATGTCCTCTCACCTTCCTTCCTTGTCTTTTCATACTCCAGCCCCACACAGATTATCCAGACAGACTTTGAGTCACAGAATCTGCAGACACTGCAAGAGATCCCACGGTCCATGTCCTTCCCTCCAGTGCAGCGACTTCCAAACAGCTCAGGTGGGTGCTTTTGTTGAACCATCGGAGTCAAAATATGTAAAGGTGCAATCACCCAGGACAGAAAAAAAAAAAAAAAAGGGTATTTCGTTAGAGTCAATATGAGCTGAAAAAAGCTCACATAGCGAGGGCGTTTCTGTAATTAACAGGGTCTATAAAAACAAAGTGAGTGTCCTCGTGGTTTTGTTAGGATTTGTTCTAGGTGTCTTGAATGTTGGTAGGAGCTGGTGGTAGCAAAATGGATCTAAATATTCACAGATTCCCTGCAGGGACCAGAAACACTAGTGAACACTCCCTGTTGAAAAGAACAATAAAATAGGTTGTGTCTCAGAAGGCTACTCATAGGAACAGCTCCTTTCCCATGCAGTGTGGCCTTCTGATTTTTTGTTTTCCCAGATCGCTACACCAACTCTATCACCCTGCTTGATACATCAGTTGTTTTTTGTTTTCCAATAAAGATAAACTGAAGACCTTCACCATCAAGGCCCTTTGCTGGTATCTCAGGGTTGCAAGGTCCTTTGCAATCCTGACCTGTAACTTTGCAGGTATATATTTGTCTTACCTATGAAGCCTTCACTCATTGATAAAATGTCAGCTTTCACTTCCAGTAAGCCTGAGAAGTCATATCTCTGCTATCTGTTAAATTGGGAGAAAAAAAAAATTTTGATTTTTTTTTTAAATCCAAAATCATACTTCAGATTAACTTTTTATAACCTCAGCAAAACTGTTTAATATCCTTTTGCCGCAGTGACTGTAAGCCTGACACTATTTAAACTACAAGTATCTTACTTACAGGTACTGGCCTCAACTTTGACGACAAAACTTGTATCAGGAGTTATTTCTTAACGCTTTCTGATTGCCTGGTTCACCTTTGCCCTGCCCTTATATGCAATGAGAAAAATTTTGAAGGTAGGAACTGTGCCTTTTTGTCCTACAATGCCTAGGCACAGCAAAAGTCATGATGTGTAACTACTTCTGGTTTATCAAGCTTTTGTAAAATCTGGAGAAGAATCTAGCTATAGATCCATCTATTTATATCTAGGTATCTGTTTACCTGTATCTATTCACATATCTAACTAGTCTATGCTAATAATGAAACTTACTATTATTATGAAATACAAGCAAGGTGGTAGGTCTTTCAAATTTCACAAAAAATCTGAATCTGAGCTGAGGTCACTTAATCAGTAAGATTCAGGATTAATATTGAAGAAAAATCTGGATGGGTCATTTTCTTAAAATCTCAAATATAGCAAGGAAAATACAAGTCATAAAGAAAAATTAAAGCCTCACCTTGATTTATTTGATAAGTCTAAATCTATATTCATACCACAAAGAGTAGAGGGTAGAAATATCTGCAGTAGGAACATAAGTCTCCAATTTCTTCTATTTAGCATATTGCTAGTTATCTGAAAACTCTTAAATCTACACTTCATGATGTTTCCAGTGCTTTTACAGTGATGCTTTGCAAGGGTTCCAAAATGTCCGGAGGCATCTACTCAGTCAGGCAGGTTTTCCAGTCTTGGGGGTGTAGGTAGCCAAATGAAACAACTCCTGGGAAATATTGACAGACTGGAAGGATATTTTTCAGGTGGAAAGCTAGCCTACTACAGGAAACCTAATTAGTCCTGACACTACTTAGTGAAACAGGGACATAAAGCTTATCAAGAAAATGAGATAGCAGTATTCTTGAGTCTTGGGTCATAAGATCAGGAACAGAGAAATAATTGAGGCTTATCCAATATTCTACCCTTTGGTAAGAGTTAAAGGAAAATGGGGATCATAATGACTGACCTGTGGCCTTAAAAAAAAAGTTGTGTAAGCTGACAAATTGGTGCACAACTCTAACCCTAAGGCAGACAAAGGAATCGTGTCCTAGAAGACACCATAAAGTTGCAGTTCCTCTCAGTCAATATCCTGAAAGCGTAACTGACCCTGGAAGAGAAGCCTAGCAGTGAGCAATGACTGTCACAGACAATAAATCTATATTCATTGTTCTTTTTCAGATATCAGTACATGTATTGCACACTATATATTTTGTTTAAAATACTGTGAGAACAGAAAGCTAAAAGGAAGACTGTGTATTTATACCTAGGTCCTAGCCTCTGAATCTCACTGTACAGACTTTTGAACTGAAATGCCCCAGCTTGCAAAGATATGTTGTGAGGAGCTGAGGATTTTTTTTCCATGATTTTTCTTATTCTGCCTCGGACGCTGGTTCCAAATCCTTTCCCTGCATGAAAGAGCAATTCTGTCCCAGCCTATTATTTTGTGCCTTAATAAAATATACCATGAGAGATGGAAAGCCTTTGGATTCTTTTGATAGTCTCACAGACAAGAGAAAAATATAAGGCATCTTCCCCTCATAGCTCTCATTAATTTAAGACCTTCCACTGAGATACTTCCTAAATTGTCTTTTTTGTAAATGTACCTCATGCAAAAAATATTTGTTAGCTATAGCATATATATAGCATATAATCTGTATAAGCTATATTGCACATAGCAATGTGGCTATGGCCACATTTAATGATCCATGTGAAGGAGAAATCCCTGCTGAAGTCACTGAAGAGTTCAGCCTAAAAGAGAATTCAAATAACAATCGCATGTGATTACTTTAAAATATTAATGTGTAGCAACTAACATTTTCTTTTGAGCTAAAAATATCTTTGGTTCTTAAATGAAGGAGAGGAAAAAACCGCCAATGGAAATTAAATATAGGCAGTTAATCCTTTATGTGCCATTTTTCATTCATAGATCTACCATCATTTTACAAGTACAAAATACTATTTTACAGGCAAACCTGTCCTCCTAAAGCTTGAAAGGAAGGGTCAGGGCTGCACCAAAACCGAGTCTCTGTCCACAGCCTGACCTTAAAGCCAGACATGTGCACTGCTGGCAAGGGCAACAAAGCAACCTACTCATGTCTCCCTCTAGGGTACAGCTGAGCGTATGCACAAATCAACAACCTTTGAACCAGGCTCTGGCATAGCTGAAATATCGGCATACTTTGTAATAGGCTTTGTTACAAGGCTTGGGACAGCCAGCTGAAGCTGGTGACTTCTTAAATCACCCCTTCAAAATTCAGTAGAAGTCATTTGCCCAAGCCGTAAAGCACTGAAGTGAAATGATTTGGCCAGCATACCATTACAGATTACTTGAGGAGCTGAGAAGAAAA
Source organism: Psittacus erithacus (assembly GCA_009867235.2). Taxonomy (NCBI): domain Eukaryota; kingdom Metazoa; phylum Chordata; class Aves; order Psittaciformes; family Psittacidae; genus Psittacus; species Psittacus erithacus. The sequence goes on from WYDI02001375.1 coordinate 30,740, forward strand.
TTATGGTCTCCTCATTCTCAGGCTTACATCCTGCAGCATAAAATATCTTGCATAAACTGAATACTTCTTTCATTAAACTCAGCTGAGAAAATCCATACACCCCAGCCTCCATCAATTAAACTAATTGAAGCAATACGATTAGGCCACTTCCCTATTCATGACTGCTGAGCAATTGTTAAATAAAAATCAGCCCTCAAGCTTGAAAATTCTTGCTTAATTTAAAAAAAAAAAAAAAAAAAAGAAAAAAAAAGAGGGTGTTTTAAAGAAAGTCTTTAGAGACTTCTGGAGGTAAATCTCTGAAAAGAATAAAATAGGCTATAGTTGCAGAGTTGCCATGCTGTCAGGCAGACTAAATGACGCCCTAGAAGAAGCTTTCAGGAGGTCCAGGGGTCCTTTGTGATAAATTCTGTCACCTAATTGAAGGTGGATTTCTGGTGGTTTTCTTGTCTTTGAAGGAATACTGGCAAAGTGTTTAGTATTACATTTTCTCTGCCTGAGAGGGCTAATCCTCAGAACGAAGAGCAGTACTATAAGAAATATTGCTTAGAGGTATTTCCCTCCTTGGAGCAAAACATATCATGTCAAGTGACATGGGTACAGGTTCCTAGATGAAGTACACCTATAACCACTTAAACATGTGCATTTCTTCTGTGCTGTCTTAATATTATATATTTTGAAAACTATCCAGATTATTTTTTCTGAAACTGTGACTCTGTATGTCACACAACTGCGACTGTATGTCACACAACTGCGCTGCTCTTCACCGTGTTTGGATTAGTTTTGAGGAAAGTCTCTTTTTCTCAAGCATACACAAATTAATGTATCTTTTTTCTCTTCTCATATCTGGATGTTCTGTCAGAACATAAGTGTGCTAATATGTGGAGCTTTTAGGAGCTCTTTGTAAAATAATCAGAAGAGATTTCAGGCCAGCACCCTAAAGCAAACAGCTGTACTGCTTTGGCACAAAGGCCTGTTTTTCTGTTGTAGTAAACATATTAATTGATTTGTCTTTCAGATTTATTAAATGATTATATAACCCATCCTACCAAATTATTTAAACAGCCTTTTTCTTTTTTTGTACAATTTTTAGTTTTACAGTCAGTTCATTTGATCATTTCAGCAGAGCAAAAAATTCTGCCTTCAGGCACAGCCTGTTGGGAGAAGCTGTGTGAAGATGCACTGCCTCATGGGGCTGAAAGAGATGCTTCCTTCCTTACTGAGTTCTCTCTCAAAGCAGCCTGGTTGTGCTAAGAGGAAAATAATTGATACTCATTTTTAGATGGCTGCAGTATATTCTCATTTTACTGCTAAACCAGTTCACTAGCACTTGAATGGTAGAGATAGAGGTTTGTTTCTGACCCTTAATTGGCAGATTTCTTACAGGATGGCAGTAAACTCCATTTTTCCCAAGAACAAAGATTTCTGCTCTCCTTGGCCCTGATATGAACTATGTGAAGTTGCCAGGTCGTTACTTGTAGAAGTATCATCGAGTTCTCAGAGAAGAATAAAAGATAAAATCACATCCGTTTTCCAGATCTTAAGCAGAGGGTTAATTTACTTTGGGATCTGCTTGAGCAACTCAGAGTAGCTGCTCATTCAGTTTTCAGGTTTAAGAAAACTTATAAAGGGTCATCAATGACTCCTTAAAAAGTCTTCCTCAGTCAAGATCTTCTTATTTTCAGCTCAATTAATTGCCAATCTTGGGTCTTGCATCTTGCAATTATTAGAAAGGAGGATTAGACTTCCTACTTTTGATCACAGTCAAGATTAAACAGCAGCTGCTTTTGGTCAAATTTCCATGTTTCTTTCTCTCCAGCACTTACACCACTGCCTTCCCACTGCCTCTTTCTTCACTGTCTGTCTATGATCTCTGCATCAAAAAAAGATTTTGTATAAGAGAACCACCCATCTCAGTGTAACAAAAATTCTCATTAACATCTGAAAACATTAATTTTTTGGTGGTGAATAGAGATGCTTGACAGGATTATCCAGTTAATACTACTTATATTTGGTAAATTCACTGAGAACAACTTACTGTGAAATCAAAACAGTAGTCTTTAAATGAATAACAATGCTGTTATTCACCAAGCTATCAGGGCTCCTATGGCCCTACAAAGGTCACCTTGAAATTTAGAGAAGCAGTTGTGTGGCCAGCTGAAATTGGCAGTTAGAAAATTAATTCCACAGTCGAGATACCAGACTAAATTAGCATGTTATTGAAGATCCATTTAAGATTCCATTTACTACTATGAGAAATAATTTGTCATTCCCATTGCTAGCCACCACATAGAGCTTATTCCTGACATATCAAAACTCTTTCTAGCAGTATTAGCTGTGACAACCCTGCTTCCACTAAGTCTTTACCTGAAAGTTACCTCATTTTCAGAACTTTCTTAAATAAGTTATTGAATCAGGTACCAAATCTTACTCATTAATCTTGCTCAAATATAAATGTAGCTTTATGGATTTTGATGCAGCTACTTGTGTTTAAGGTACTAACTTTGTTAAATGTTTCTGAAGTCCAGTCGAGTTGGACTGTATTTATTTCCCTTAGGTACAACAGAAATTAATAATCCATAAGGGCTGAAATGTTAAAATCATACCTGTGTCTATTTTAATTACCTGACACAGTCCTAATATACAAGCTGGGGATGATAAAGTTTCACTTAATTTGCAGATAGATAACCTGCTCTGCTGAAGGAATTGCTTGCATAATATTGATTTGTTTAGGGAAAGAGACACATTTTCTGTCTGAAATACATACAAAACTCTGAAGTTGTAGTAACAAAGAAACTGGGAGCTTTGTCATCAGCTTAAGTGGGAGCAAGCCTGATATAATTTCAAGACAAAGGTACTTTCTGGAGATTTTCTAGTCTAGTCTGACAGAAGATGACATTTAATTTCTGGCATGTTTGGTTTTGGTTTTTACTATGGTTATTCTCTTATACTCTGTATTGTACTTTTAAGTCTCTAAATGTATTTTCCACAAATTCTAACTGTGTTCAAAGATGTAATTTAAAAGTATTCTATGTGCAATACATATATTCTGAGTACATAAACATACTGACCAACAGTTGCACACAACCCATGATGGGACTGTGTTATGGGTTCAGCAGTAGCAGTCATTTTTTCTCCTTATTAGTGGCTGGTGCAGTGCTGTGTTTCTAACTTTCAG
>WYDI02001375.1:39306-51523 GCA_009867235.2 Psittacus erithacus
CTACAGTGGGCCCAGGGTCTTCATTCTCACAGTCCCTGCATCTGCCTTCCAAGACTTGGGTGGTGTGGTCAAAGCATTTGCCAGTGAAAACTGAGGCAAAGAAGTCATTAAGAACCTCAGCCTTCTTCAAATCCAGGGTATCCAGTTCTCCTGATAGCTTCCGGAGGGGGCCTACATTGTCCCTAGTCTGTCTTTTATTCACTACGTACCTACCGAATTCCTTCCTGTTATCTTTCACATCCCTAGCCAAGTTTAATTCTAAGTGGGCCTTAGCTTTCCTAACCTGTTCCTTAGCTTCCTGGACAACATCCCTGTATTCTTCCCAGGCCGCCTTCCTCTGACAGGCAGAAAAGTGTTCTCTCTGTTCTGTTTGGTGGAAGGTTACTACAGGTAACCAGTGACGTAAAATGCTGGTCTAGCTACTCAGAATGCAATTTTATAATACTATCAATAGCAGAAACTTTATGTTCCTTTGAGATCCAAGTTTCTTCTGGACAAGGAATAGAGGCTAGATCCAAATAAGGAAGAAGGACTTCTGGCACTTTAACCCAAACCTACAGATTTTTTCTCCATTTCTCTTGCACCGTTCCCCAACTGACCTAAAAATTCCCTTTTATGTCTCAAGTTTCTGCAGCTGCTCCTTTTGCTACCCATACTGCATGGCTAGGAATGGAGCATTAATTTAGGTGAGTCAATGAGACAAAGCAATGGTACGTGCTTGCTTTTTAGGAAGAGTTCCTATTCCTTAGGAATAAGAGGTAATGGATATAAAGCAAATTATTGCCACAGCTGGTAATGTTATGTGCTTTCTTCAGCATCAAGAGATTCAGAGACTTGCGCAAAATATTTGTGTCCCCCTAACCAGAAAGGTGATTAGGACATTCCCAGCCCATATTGTCTGTCTCTCCTTTTTTTACCAGCACCTCCGGGCAGCAAGCAGTGAATGGGGAGGCGCTATTTGAGATTATGATCCTTAAATTTAGATATCCACATATAGATATCCATATACATTAGGTGCTTAAATTTCCACTGCTGTCAGTGGAGTTGGAGAGCAATTGAGCTGGCCTATCCCTGAGTGCCCACTTTAGGGTGAGCTTTACTTATCCAGGTTTCCTTAGCTGCTGCTAGCAGATCTGATTGCATGGGACATCTACAACCTTGAGCACCAGAAGAAAGACCGCAGGAGCCTCATGGTTACAGCATTGGGCTAGAAAGGTGGAGTTCCCAGTTCTATTCCTTTTCTGTTTCTGTAGCAAGCACTGTTCAGTGTGGGAAACAGGCTTCCCTGCTCTTGGAAGGATGCTCTCAGATGAAAGAAACCAGGCTCCTTTTGTGTCTTCTTTCATGTCAGTTTTCTCCAGTGCTGTGTCTGATCAGTTTCTAGGTGGTTATTAGCTGGTATGACTAGGACTCATCTTACATAGCTTTTTCATTCTGCATTTCTTCCCTGAAATAAATTTATAAGCAATCAAATGTCTCCTATCTGGTAAAAGCAAAATATTTTTCACTTTAAGTGAAAGTTGCAGACATTTATGGACAGGTCATGGTTTCTAAATCAATTCATTTCGGTACTGGAACTGTCCCTGAGAAACCTCTGTCTCCTGCAGACATAACTGTAACTTCATAGTGGTAATTCCACTGTGAAATAGAGTTTTCCAGAGTAAAACTGTTGAATTCTGAATTCAGTCTTTGTTTTAGACCACAAGGATCCTATTTCATGCATTAAATGCCAAGGACCTTAATTATTTATTACTTTATAGTTTAAACTGGAAAATTTCCCAGGTTATTTATCTGTTATCAAATACTTGAACAAATGAAGAAAGCAAGGGATATTTATTAGAATGAGTAAATAACCAGTGAATGGAGGGCTGTTTCTCAAAAAAGTGTGGTCAGTATTCTAAGTCACTCTGATACTTTGGCTGGTACGTATTATTTCTAACACACTCATGTCAGACAGAAATATAGCAAGGATACTTCAGTGTTTGCTAAAGTGTAGCTCACTGCTGTACTCTTGTTTATTTGGACTGAGGAGGTAAAGAGTACACAAAACCAGAGAGGCTTGGGAAAAAGAAGTTTTCAGTTAGTATTGTTAATTTGAATGTTTCTTAGTTTTACTAGAGTGAATAAAAATTCTTACCATATTATAGCTTAATCTAGTCAAACCTTGGAAAATTCAACAGTTTACCATTTTTCATCTATTTTTGCATGAAGGCAATTGTTTGTATGTTCTTTTTTCTTTGCCAGGAGTGCTGACAGAAGAGAAATAGCTTGCATTAAAGAAATGATCTTTTAAAACACCTATCTCATTGAAATTGCAGCAAGGAAGAGGTAGTTTAGGTAACAGAAAAAAGATGTAAAATATAGCTCCTTCTGTGGGAATGTCAGCTTATTTTGGTATGTTCAGGCTTCATATGAAAAGCTGTTTTAATTCATAAAGTGTGACTACAAAAACCCAGCTGTGAGAGAAGTGCTGACTCATTGTACATAGTTTATGGCCAATCTGTGCAGACACATCTGCATTCTGAGGGGAACAAATGTCAAGTTTAACAGAGACTGGGATTGTTTCCAACCAGCACCAGCTCTTATTATCAGTAGGCTTCTTCTTTGCCTTTAATCCACAAGGATTTTACTGTTTGGAAATGTACAACTGCCTGTCTCAGGGTGTCCTTCATCTAACTGCTTCTCTATTTTAACTGCTGCTTCTGATTACAAAATAATGTTTCAGACTTTATCCAGAGACCCAAATGGAAGCTTATGTTGAGCCTAAATTTGCAAAATCCTTACAAACCAAAGGACTTGCTTGTTTTACAGACATCTTCCAGAATGCTTTCAGCTGTTAGAAAACTTAGCCACAATGGTAAATACCTGTGATTAGCAGTTTGACGAGACTTTTTCAAAACCTATCAAAACACAAGAACACTAATGATTCAGCAAATGACCAGCATGGCTCTAAGAATTATAATAGTAATCAGGCTGGTAGAATCACCATCATGAATTGATTAGCGTCTTTCAGTAACCATTATGGCAGAAATAGCAATGGTATCTACTGTATAACAGAGAAAGACTGGACAAAATATGTCTGCTTTGGAGGACTTAAAAGAAATCTTTTACCCTCTGTTCACTGTGAATGATATTAGGGTCATGGTGATTACAAATAATCCATCCACTTGCCTTTGAAGAGCCAAGTCCTTGAAGGATTTGATTCCCTCAGAAGTGTGAGGACATTTGTGCCCAATTGAATGAATGCAGTGTTACCTATTATTCAAAGATTATTTCCCTTTCCCATAGAAAAGATGTAATAGCTAGGTAGTCAACAAGAATTTAGGAAGTTATTAGTAACAGCGCAAAGTCTCCCTCACTTAGATGGGCAGCAATTCAGTTTTCACTTACATTCTTACAGCATAAAATGTTATCAACACCTGCAAAGCTGCCCTAGCCTTTACATATTTCCCTTTCTGGTATTTCTCTGGACTCCCTCTCACCCTAGTATTTCATCTTTCTGCAGCCCTAAGATTTCTTTGCTTTAATTAAGTTTGCCTTCTTTCTAAGTTATGCCATGACCTTTTATCTCATGGGTTGATCCAAATTCTCTTTTCCCCTTGATTCTAGGCAGCATAGTGAAGGGAAAGACAAATTCCCTTAAATCAGGTTTTGTTGCGTTGGCATGTGACATAGTCCTTTGTTGGGAGAAGTGTCTCAGGAGCCTAAGGACACTGATTAAGGATATGATGGAGCTCATCTAACTGAGAGCTGCTGGCAGGGAGCAGGCAAGTCTGCCTGTCCTTTACATCCCACTTTGGCCTTTACATCCCACCCACAGACTGATCTTTGTCTGGCTCTACCATGAGTTGGTTCACCAACAAATTGGAAAACTAACAAAAACACTGAATATTTTTTCTGTGTTTTAGCACTCTAAACTGGCTCATAATGAGGTCGCACAAGAGCGGAGAATAGGGAGATGTTGGGAGTCTGCTGCCAGGAGCAGCCCAGGAGTGGGAACACTTCACCACAAGACAGGCTCAGCCACCTTTGTAATTTGCCCAGTCCCTTAGACTTTAGAATAATAAAGCATCATGTATTAATAAAGTATGTATTAACAGGGATTTTGCAAAGGATTTGATATATGATTAAACAATTTCATTGAACTATTGTATTAAGGTATTTTACAATGCTTAGGTTTCATTTGAAATTATGCCATCTAGTTACACCTTGTATATGATGTCTGTGAGATAACTTCCATAGGAGTTTATAGAAGTTGCTAGACTTTACTGCAATACTCAGTGCCTCAACAGAGACACTCAAGAGTTTCCTGGATCTACTTTATAATGCTAATTTAACCGAAAGCATGGAGAATACCATCCACTTTCAAATCAAATTATTCCTTCTCCCCACTTCAAAATATCAAATTCTCAAAATGGAATCAGCATGTCAAGCTCAAAGTTAAATTTTGATTTCCACTTTTTTCAGGGAGCGTCAGTCTTTATTAATGAAAAGCAATGCGTCTAAATCCTCCTCTCTTTTCTTGTATAAGTAATCTTATTATGGACTTTCTTTAACACACCTGGAAAGATTTACCTTGATTTCCAAAGGCCCTGAATCAGTTTCAAAATTATTTTATTTTTATTATTATTTTCTTCAGATAGGATTTTCTGCAAGATCTTTTGGATTGAGCGAGTAGTTAGAGCTTTCAGTCATAAAGAATAAGTGACATGTATTTCTAATCAGTTTATCATGTGGTAGGTACTCCTAAACCAAAGAAACCTTCAGCCCAGCTTTAAGGAGCAGACCAAAGAACACCACAGAGTACTTGGCAATCTATAATGTTTAGCTGTAAAAAACATCCATATTGCTTTCCAAATTGCTTGAGTATGCAAAATGCAGTGACAAAATTTCTCGTGTTTCTGCTCCTGTGCTGGTCAAGAACTGAAAGAGGCACCTTGACATTCTCAGGGTTTCCAAACAGCAACTTTAGGCTCACTGCAGTTATTAATACTGAAATTACTTTTGATTTATACATGTTCCAAAGCTGAGTTGGCCTTACTGGTTTTGGAAAATTTGTTCCTGACTTCTGCTTTTGTGGGTAAGAGGCAAACAAATTCAATCAATTCTGTCGTCTTTTACTCTTCTCATTTTATATGGTCTATACTGTTTTTTTTTCTCCTTGTGTACAGAAGTCTAGAGAGCTGTTCAAAGACAGAAAATGTTTCCAGAAGAATCTAAGGCAGAGAAGAAAATAAGAAATATCAGAAATTATACAATGTCAGTGTGACCATTTCATACCATCGCTCCAGACTTCACTGCACTTCCAGACACTTTTACAACTGTGTTAACTGACAGCATTTTAACGCAGTTACAGATTATTTATTGGACTTCCAGCAGTCCTGTGAGAGAGTAAGTAGGAAGAAAAAGATAAAATTTTATCCAGTTCTTCACAGCTGTGGGCCCTGGCAAACCTCATGAAGTTCAACAAGGCGAGGTGCAAGGTATCCTGCACCTGGGTTGGGGAAATCCCACACACAAATGCAGGCTGAGTGGAGGATTGGGAGCAGCTCTGAAGAGAAAGACTTGGGGGTCTTGGTTGATGAGTTCAACATGACTTGGCAATGTGCATCCGGAAAGCCAGCCGTATCCTAGACTGCACCAAAAGGAGTGTGGCCAGCAGGTAGAGGGTGGTGATTCTGCCCCATTACTCTGTTCTTATAAGACCTCACCTGGAGTACTGTGTTCAGCTCTGGGGCCTCAGCATAGAAAGGACATGGACCTGTTGGACTGAGTCCAGAAGAGGGCCACAGAGATAATCAGAAGGCTGGTGCACTTCTCCTGTACAGACAGGCTGAAAGAGTCTTGTTCTAGCCTGAAAAGGCTTGCTCAGTCTGGAGAAAAGAACAATTCAGGAAGAACTTATGGCAACCTACAAGAAAGCAGGAGAAGGATTTTTACAATGTCATGTAGTGACAGCACAAGGAGGAATGGCTTCAAACTAAAAGAGGGTAGATTTAGATTAGATATAAGGAAGAAGTTTTTCATTATGAGGGTGGTGAGTCACTGGCACCGGCTGCTCAGTGAAGCTGTGGCTGCCCCATCCCTGGCAGTGTTCAAGGCCAGGTTGGATAGGGCTTTGGGCAACCTGGTCTAGTGGAAGGTGTCCCTGACCATGGCAGAGGGGTTGGAACTACATGAACTTTAAGGTCACTTCCAACCCAAACCATTCTATGATTCTACAATATTAAAAATTCATTCATTTTCATAGCAAGTATTCTTTCCAGATAAAATCTTACCAAGGGAGAAGTATTTTATTTCCCAGGGAGCCACTGTGTGTAGAATGCAACTATTGAAGCACTTTTGTCCTTTCAGTCTTACAGTGGACATGCTTATGCATTTTGCTGCATACAGGTGATAGTGTATAAGATATGATTTGGTGGTAATTCTTCCTAAAACGCAAGTCTTGCACTTCTACATTTTGCTTAATTGTTATGTCCTTATGAGACGCTGGCAGTTACACAGGTTGTAGGCATGGATCTGAAGGTCACAGATGACAGCTGGATACTTACTGCTTTCATCCTCAACTGCAAATTATTGCTTAACTGCCATTTGTACCTTTGAAAATGTTCCTCTTAAGTGTTTTGCTGAATCAGAGCCTGTGTGGTCTAGCTCACTTCATACTGTACAGGTTGAAGTCTACAGCCAAAGGCTTTGCAGGATTAAGAAAACACCTGTTTTCTGATACACCAGCTCTTTTTCCTTGCTGTCGGTAACTCTTAGTGAAGATACTAAATGTTACTTTGTTCAAAGAGATAACAGACTAAAAATGGTATGATATGAAAAAAAGCATTGCAGGACGTGCAGGGATACATGTGATCACATTGCTCAAGGGGAATATCAAGGAACAGAAAACAGTTTACCAGCATCAAAGAAGTCTTAGTGTTTTGATAGTCTTGTTAAGGAAAGTAAACAGAAGTCATATTATTCAGTTGTCAGTGACTGACCTTTGTCAATTACAAAAATGACGAGAGGTAGAACATCACTGCAATGAGCAGCAGTTGAGGCCAGACTTGCAGAAAATCATTCTTCTCTCCAAAAGCCTAAGGACAGTGTTGGTAACTAAAAGTAATGACAACAAAAAATATTTTTTCATTTCAATCAATATTACTAGCCTACCTAATAGTGTTCGTCATGAAGATTTTTGATATCTGAATATTGTTTGTGGTCTCTAGACTGTGCATCAGCAAAAGGCTCCAAAAATTGGCAAGATTTTAAGAAAGGAAGGATAGTTCATCCCACCCTACCAAGCATGCATAGTTTGAAAACTTGCTAAAATTCTACTTACAAGTTTTATCAAAGTGGCACTTATGTTTATTTGCCCAGGAGGGTATGCGGCATCTATCCCACAGTGCTTCTGCTTTTTCCCTGACCTTATCCTAAAGAGACCGCTTCAAAGTGTGAGAGTTGGGGAATTTGCTTCTCCTGCAGAGGACTCAGTCCTCCTGCAGAGTCTGTTAAGCCAGTGGCACTTTTGATGCAGTAGTACACTGTACAGATGGATTATCTTCAAGGAAACAGGTAGGAATCGCCGAATTCCATGTAGATCCCCAAATAAAGTCCACATATACTAAAGACAAACACAAAAAAAACATATTTATTCAGATGTTACCTTATCCTGAATGTATCTATACCCGCTATGTTACCCTGCTTTTTCACTTTTAGGTGTCCCAAGCACCGCCGATATGACTTTGTATAGGTTTATTCTACCTCAGCTTGAACAACTCAGCCACTGCCATAGGCCAAACCATAGTTGAACTAACAAGCTTTGTGGATTTGTCCTGATGATTTGCCCTTTGAGAATGGCTGTTAGTTTGAGCTCCTCAAGCAAGATGGCAGTTACACTGTGAATGTTAAACTTCCTTGGATCTCAAATTCCCTGTCTAAATGTATAAATCTTGTAGGTTTGCAGTGCAGAACTATGGTTTCCCCCTGAACATATATCTGTTAAACAAGAGAGATAATGCAACTTTTCACTCTGTTTCTGCTACCTGGCATGATCTCATGCAGTTTTCCAGGCGAACAACCTGCAGCAACACCTCCTCACAAGTCATGCTCATGCAAGAGACCTGCTTTTTGAAGGGAAGTTCATACCCATGCAGAAGAACTAGTGGCTATCAAAGTCCAGGTGGTGCACTACATCCTAGTGCCTGAGCATCAAGGTAAATATACCTTCAGGCATAAAACCAGCGCAAAGTTTTTCTGCACTGTTAAGACTGGGCATGCCTAATGACACATGTCATGGTTTAAGCCCTGCCACGCAGCCCGCTCACTCACCCCCCCGCCCCCACTTTCCTCCCTCAGCTCCCAGAGGGATGGGGAGGAGAATTGAAGGAATGTAATTCCCACGGGTTGAGATAAGAGCAGTCCAGTTACTAAGGTATAACACAAACCACTGCTGCTACCACCAATAATAACAATGATAAGGGAAACAACAAGGGAAGAGAATACAACAGCTCGCCACTGACTGAAACCCAGCCCCACCCCAGCAGAATCTTCAGCCCTTCCGGGTAACTGCCCCCAGTTACATCCTGGGCATGACGTGCTGTGGTATGGAATACCTCTTTGGTCAGTTTGGGTCAGGTGTCCTGTCTCTGCTTCTTCCCGGCTTCCCTTCCTCCCTGGCAGAGCATGAGGCTCAGAAAGTCCTTGATCAGTCTCAACATTCTAAGCAGTAGCTAAAAACATCAGTGTTATCAGCACTGTTCCCAGGCTGAAAGTCAAAACCACCGCACTGCACCAGCTACTAAGAAAGAGAAAAATGACTGCTGCTGCTGAACCCAGGACACACACCAAAAGAAATCCCTGAATTGGAAATAAGCAGTAGGCTACTTGGTAAAAATTTAGCACCTTCCCAATAAAGCTCTGCAATATTAAGGTGTGAATTTTCTACTTTAGGGACTTAGGCGTATGATGTTTTCCTGCTCTCTATATAGCAAAGTCTGTTGTGGAGCTACTGCTTTGTCCCTTTTAAAGCCTTAATACAGAGAAAATACGTTTTTTGCAATGAAGCCAGTACCTGAAGAAGTAGAAGTTACCCTCTCTATACAGCATCAAAGGAGAACAGAAAAAGCCATATCTCACCTTCCATTTTCTTTGCAATCTGGGCCTACATTCTTATGGTAAGAACATTTTGCGTGGAGCAAAGTCTCTGGGTTTATCTGAATCTCTGACATCCTAATTCTAGGGAATTGGTCTTGTTAATATTACACAGTATCCTCACCTTGACATTAACTCTTTCAGGAAAATGTCTGCACAATTCATTCTTCTTTTGTACAAACCAGAGCATGTAGGTTGTAAATAATGAATAGACAACATCTGAACAGCATTTTACACATTTATGCCCATTCTTGTAATTCAAAGCGTTTGTAATTATGTCTTTTCAAACTCAAGAAAACTGTGAAGATGGTAATTGGAAACTGTATCACTGTAGTTCCTCATTGTGTAAGAATCAAGGACACAAAAAGAAAGATCAGGAAATTGCACCAAAATGATTGTCTCATCAGTGCCTCAAATATGAAAACTTTCAGTTAAAGTGATGAAAATAACACAGCACATAAAAAGGTAATGGCATGTAGCGCAGAAAAAAGTAGTCTTTTATAGCCAGAACTACAGCAGCATCCTGCAACAAAGTTGCTAATTTATGATTTTGTTCAATAAAAACAAACAAAAAAAATGATCAAGATAGTTCTAAATGTCGTTCAGCATATTACTGTACTGAAAACCACAGTGCAAAAAGTCAAGAATGCGCTTCTGTCTGTCACTAACTTGAACCTGAGCGCCAGAAGGGGAATCAACTTCAGATAAAGACACTGTCATCAAGGCATCTTTATGTGGGTACCTCTTTATGAGCTAAACCTTTAAGCCCCCCACTGGCAGTCAAGGGAATCAGAGTGATTCAACTAATGCTTCAATAGACACCAGCATTTGACTAACTGATTTGCTGTCTTAACTGTATTGACAAAGAACTACGCTTAGTTGCCTAAACATCACTGTCTCATTCTGGTTTGGGTGCAGTACAACACCCCCTGGCTTCTGCTTACCCTTCCGAAGTATACAGGTCTTTGTTCATCCCACGCAAAAGGTTTAGGTACTTCAGGATGTTTCAAATGGCACAGCGTAGCCATATTTAAAGAACTGCATTTGTTTCTTATGTCTTCATTAACTGAAATAGGAATCATGCTTTATTCAGTTTAATGTTTGTGCTTCATTTTGTTCAGAAAGATCTTTCTCCACTGACTATATTAGGGACTTTGGCAATTGGTTTGGTTTTTCCTTTAGGCACCAAATATTTAGACATAACAAAGTCACAGAAATATATCCACCAGATTTTATACTTACAATGGTTAATTTTAATGCAGTGAGCATTAAGATTAATTTATTTTATACTACTTCTTCTACTGCAAGTACATGAATACATAATAGATATAAAAGCAATGGGGATATTACTTGAAGAAAAGCCCAGTATTAAATCCATATTTCATCTTGGAAGAATCAAAAATTATGAATCATGCAGAAAAACTACATTATGACTCCTCTAAAGGGTATGGACGTTACATTCATTGTACACATTCACTTCCTTTCCTTTGCTTTATTCATCACACCTTTTAGTCAGAGACAAATTACAAATGATATCAAATCAGTGCTGACATCATTCAGGGGTATGCATCAGTAATACTGGACTAATTCTCATCTCAGAAAACTCTGTGAATATCTAGCAAAAATCGTAGAATCAGAGAATAGTTAGAGTTGGAAAGGACCTTAAGATCATCTAGTTCTAACCCTCCTGCCAAGCACAGGGGCACCTCACACTAAACCATGCCACCCAAGGCTCACTCCAACCTGGTCTTGAACACCACCAGGGATGGAGCACTCACAGCTTCCCTGGGCAACCCAGTCCAGGGCCTCATCATCCTCACAGTAAAGAACTTCCTCCTTATATGCAATCTAAACTTCCCCTGTTTCAGTTTGAACCCATTACCCCTTGTCCTATCACTACAGTCCCTAACAAAAAGTCCCTCCCCAGCATCTCTATAGCTCCCCTTCAGATACTGGAAGGCTGCTATGAGGTCTCCACGCAGACTTCTCTTCTCCAGGCTAAACAGCTCCAACTTTCTCAGCCTGTCTTCATACGGGAGGTGCTCCAGTCCCCTGATCATCCTTGTGGTCCTCCTCTGGACTTGTTCCAACAGTTCCATGTCCTTTTTATGTGGAGGACACCAGAACTGCACACAGTACTCCAAGTGAGGTCTCACGACAGCAGAGGGGCAGGATCACCTCCTTTGACCTGCTGGTCACGCTTCTTTTGATGCAGCCCAGGATACAGTTGGCTTTCTGGGCTGCGAGCGCACACTGAAGCCCACTCATGTTCATTTTCTCATCGACCAACACACCCAAGTCCTTCTCCGCAGGGCTGCTCTGAATCTCTTCTCTGCCCAGCCTGGAGCTGTGCCTGGGATTGCTCCGACCAAGGGGTAGGATCTTGCACTTGGCATGGTTAAACTTCATAAGGTTGGCATCAGCTCACCTCACAAGCATGTCAAGGTCCCTCTGGATGGCATTCCTTCCCTCCAGTGTATCAACAGAACCACACAGCTTGGTGTCATTGGCAAACTTTCTGAGGGTGCACTCAATCCCACTGTCCATGTCACCAACAAAGATGTTGAATAAGATCGGTCCCAACACTGATCCCTGGGCGATACCACTCGTTACTGGTCTCCAAGTGGACATTGAGGCATTGAACACAACTCTGCGTGTGGCCTTCCAGCCAGTTCTTTATCCACCTGCCCCAGTTCAGCAGTAGCAGTCATTTTTCTCTTTCTTAGTAGCTGGTGCAGTGCGGTGGTTTTGACTCTCAGCCAGGGAACAGCGCTGATAACACCGATGTTTTTAGCTGCGGTTCAGTAATGTTTACTCTGACCAAAGACTTCCTGAGCCTCATGCTCTGGCAGGGAGGAGGGGAAGCCGGGAGGAAGCAGAGACAGAACACCTGACCCAAACTGACCAAAGAGGTATTCCATACCACAGCACGTCATGCCCAGGATGTAACTGGGGGCAGTTACCCGGGAGGGTTAGATCACTGCTTGGTCAGGCTGGGTATTGGTTGGCAGGTGGTGAGCGGTTGTATTCTCTTCCCTTGTTATTTCCCTTATCATTATTATTATTGGTGGTAGCAGCA
>WYDI02001376.1:5987-33829 GCA_009867235.2 Psittacus erithacus
ATCGGGAACTTCACCTGACTGCCATGATTTTTCAAATATAATGGACAGTGGCTTAGCAACTTCATTTGCCAGCTCCTACAGGGCCCGTGGATGGATTTCATCAGGTCCCATTGGCTTGTGCGTGTTCAGGTTCTTAAGATGGTCTCGAACCAGATCCTCTCCTACAGTGGGCCTAAGGTTCTCATTCACACAGTCCCTGTGCTTTCCAAGACTTGGATGGCGTGGTCAGAGCATTTGCCAGTGAAAACTGAGGCAAAGGAGTCATTAAGAACCTCAGCCTTCTCCAAATCCAGGGCAGCCAGTTTTCCTGATAACTTCCGGAGGGGGCCTATGTTGTCCCTAGTCTGTCTTTTGTTTGCTACTTACCTAAAGGATCTCTTCCTGTTATCTTTGATTACTTGGCTTATACTTAATTAATATTTAGTGTTCCTTGAGTGATAATGAGTTTTTAACACTTACATGCACCCACTCAGGAGCCCCCTAGATCAAAGTTGTGCTGTCTTACAGCCACATCATTCTTCTTTGTAGAAGGCATTTTTGACCAGTTTTGCTTTCATACTCCCTCTCTAACAAAGTGCTGAGGCTGCAAAGAGTGCAGAAAACAAGAACTCCAAGACTTCTAACTGGAAACGCTACTTCCCTTCTGTCAACCTTCCCCACTAAAATTAAAAAAAAAAATGTTAAAAAGGTGACATTCATTTTTACTGATGTAAGTATTTACAAATACGTATATTTGTGAAATTTTAATTATGGGCCTAAGTTGACCTGACATGTCTTTTTAAGGAGCTTGCTCAAGGCCATGCAGTGGCTCTGTGTCAGCCAGGATTAAACCTCAGGAACTGTTGCCTTTCAGTCCTCTACACCAAGCTGCCTTTCACACTGCCATCAGAGCTCTCCAGGCCAGATCAGTCTGATTGGTTTCCTATACGGGGTTTATATTAGAAACATACATATCCTAAGTGCCTGAGAATCTGAAATAATAGCTTTCTGTATAAATCCAGAGCATAACTTTCTTTTTTTTCTTTTACTTTTTTCTTTTTCTCTTTTACATTTTTCTTTTTTTTTTTTTTTTTTGATGGCATTAGATCATACCTGCGCCATTCACTTTACAAAAATAACCCTGAGGCACTTAAAGCTCCAGGCTGCTCATCCAGTGAGTAGTCATCACTTCATCTTTACATTTGGACAAAATTGCCTTTTGGCATTTCGTCAACTGCAGAAGTGATGTAGGTGGCATTCATGGCAGCAAGAAATATGCACAAACTCAGGGTAAAAGATTGTGAACTCAATTAAAGCTTCAACATTATTTCTTCACTATCAGGCATCTCTGCACCACAAAACTTATCCAGTGATAGTATTTTGTCCTTTCTCCTTGTCTAAGGGCTGTGTAAACCAGATGGTGCCTGTGCTTCTTACTATACCATGGCCCTTAAGGAGCAGTGGAAATCTGTTTCCAGTCAGGGTCCAGGTTCAGAACTTGGCTCCTTCCTTTTCATTCTCCTCTTAGTCTGGTTTCTTCTGTGCTCCAGGACAGGACACGCTCATACAGCCTGTCAGCCTGCTCCAGGATTCATTGCCTGACTGCCTGTAATGTCAGGTGCAGGCTGCAAAAAAGGAGGTTTGTTGACAGTAAAAGCTTGACAGCACACCACCCCCCAAAGCCCTATGCCAGCAGGAATACCGATGCCACACTGCCTTGTGCCGTGCTGGGGCTGTGTGTCCATCCCAATCCAAGCACAGGCTTCACTTGCTCTGACATGCAAGGAAAAAGATTTGGGGGTCATCCCACATAGAGACATTTGGTGTGGAGATGGCATGGCAAACAGAAAGACCAGAACTTTTTCGCAGTAGTTGTGGGGAAAAAGAATGTAACCGGAACATGAGAAGAGGAGACTTGGCAGAACAGATGTTTTCAAACCACTAGCTGATGGTCTGACACTAAGGCAACTAACAAAGCAAGATGGATTATGTAGATTTCTTTGTATCTGCTGAGAATCTGCTGATCCTTGCAGTTTTTCAAGGCCCTTTAAAACCCATCCTGTTCAGAATTAGACTAAGTAGAGGTCCATTTCCGCTCCTTTTGTGATGTTACAGGAACTTTGCTAGTCTTCAGAATTTCATGATATATACACAGTAGCTGTAGGATAACTTTGCACTATCTGTAGCTAATGACAATAATGTCTTGCACTGTTACAGTGCCTTCATCTGAGGATATCAAAAAGCTTTCTAAACATCAACCAGTTAAGTGACACCACTCCAGCAAGATATGCACATCTAACTTGGATGGTTTGGGTGGCTTTTATTAATCTAAGAGCTCTGAAAAGGCTGTCAGCCTTCTTGTGCTTTCAAGGGAAAGATAATGAGACAAGAAGATGAGGTGTGTTTGAAGCCTGTGGAAAAGGTAGGAAGGAATGCTTTATCTGGTGCCATTTTTATACATTTTGACTGGCCTAAAATCTGAGTAGCCATGTAAAAGGAGCTAAATATGCATCCAGGAATAGCTGAAAATAATGGGTTTTATAGGTGAAAGAATATAAAAAGTCTTGATGTTGACTCAAGGTAAAACAAGACCTGACCAAGCTAGTCCTATAGTAAACAAAAAACCTTTGATGGCCTATGGTGGTGTTCCACCAAGCCCCTGCTAACATGTACTTTTACTGAAGGAGAGGAAAAAGTCCTTTCTGCAAAAATGTTTTATTGTTTTTTATTGATGGCTTCATTTTTTATACTTCTGAGAAACTTGGTGTATCCCACTTTAAAGGAAATTATAATTTTCCCACTGGGGATATGAGTTGGGGTCCTGCTTGTGGTCAGGCGGCTGAATTGATGAACCCTCAGAGTCTAAGTGATGTCATTGCAATTCAGCCTTTGCTGAAGCCAGCCTTTTCAGGAAAAGGAAGAAAAGCCATCATCTCCCAAGAGACACTGAGCATTTGGTAGAGCCCAGCCCAGGTAACACTCAAGCATCCAATCTGTACAACTGGGAATTCAACAGGGTTTACATTCCTGTGGCATAGCTTTTTCCTTTGCTGTGATCTGATGAATTTTTGAGGCAAAGCCCATGAGACTCCATCATTAGAAGTGTGGTACTAACTTGCAAAAGTGAACATTTGAAATTCTTTGAAGCCCTTGTTCTGCAATGAGCTTTACACAAGCAAGAGCTATTCTACCTAAATAGAAAATATACTAGGATCTTAGGCCAAGCAACATGAAGCTTACAGTGAGATTTTAGCCCTGCTTCGTGCCCTTCATATAGCTGCCAACCTCACTGTAATGGAAGCACTGCTTGATTCTGTGCTGAACTTTGTAAAGGCCAGCAATGTTACAAAAGAAACCCAGAAAAGAAGGCCAGCCAGAGTAATCATCTATCTAAGTGCAACTGTTTGTCAGACTCCATTGCATTCTTTGGTCTGAGTTTTAGGTTGGGGTTTTGTTCATTTTGTTTTTTTGTTTTGGGTTGTTTGTGGTTTTTTGGGAAGCACAGGCCAATAGTTTAGAATGCTGACATTATATTACTGTGATTAGGAGATAGAGCAAGGTCTAGAAGCAAAGAGTTGTGAATATGCATAGAGAGCAGTGTTAGAATTTGATCATGCTCATAAAAACCAAGTAGCCTTAATCTGAATCAATTGACTTCTTCTATTTTTAAGCATGCAAAGAATAGCACTGACTTCAGTGGGACAGTTTGAATCCTTAATGTGAATGGTATACTAGAATCCATGGGAGTAGGAAGACTAAGTATACATTTGATCACCTCATTTTCCCCATACTAACAGTGCTTTAATGTTTAAAGAAAACGGCGAATGCTGCCTAGCTGCTGTGTGACCCTAAGAGACAAGGACTTACAAGTCCCATCTTAAAACAAGTAATGCATGGATCTTACCTTAAAATACACTCCACAGATCAGGTAGGTGTTTCTGACTGACACTGCGGGGACTGGAAACTCTCTTGTGCCTTCTGACAGTTGTTCATCTCACAATTGCAGATTATAGCATTGACCCAGAGACCTCACTTTAGCCTCCATGCTAACTGAGGATTTTTGGGCAAGAGAGGGCTTATGCTGAGCCCTAGTGTTGTTTCTCAGAAGCAAGAAAAAGGCTTTAAGGAGCACTTTTACTCTCTTGCTGTGCCCAGCTGGAGTTGTGCCAAGCTGCTCACCATTACTTGGAAAAGTAGAGAGCAGAGGGTGGCCATCAATCTCAGAAGAGCAGAGTTAGGCAGCCACCCTCAGCAGCTGGTGCCAGCTTCAGAAGGACTCTGGCTAAATTACTCTTGAATTCTTCCTTTTGTCTCCTTCTTATTTATTTTTATTAATTACAGTCCTCAATAGCCAACTGATGAGAACAAGATGGGAGTAAAGGGAAGAAATGTTTTACATAGAGAGTTTGTGCATCCAGATTCCTTTAGCATGCATACAGTGCAAGTACAGCTCTTGCTGTAACTACAACATAGCTCACTTCTCATGAAAATTTATAGACTTTCAATCTTTTAAGACAATCCCAACAACTTTAAGTATGCCAGAAACATCACACTCTTGAAGGAGGGGAGAGTCACAACAAATTTTCTAAGTGCTACATTGTGCTTCATCATGCTTCATCCCAAGTGTTGGCTGGCTTTTATTTTAATTTAGAAATGAAAGGAAATACTTATCATTTGAGTATCATCTGATAAACTAGCATACTATAAGGCAAGCCAGTCCTATTTCAACACTGTAAATAGGCATTGATGCTCTTGAAGAATTACAAATGTTGGTGGTTGATGAATATTCAGTTCGTCCATTTTCTTCTTTGTGAGTTTATTTTGGAGAAAAAGGGAAGCCATAATGACAATAAACCAACTATTTCTCTACTTGAAATCTTTCAGCAGCTCTCATCCCTCTCTGGATGCACAAAGAAGCTGGGGAAGGATTCTGATTTTTATTTTAGTCTGAAACTACATCTCAGGTGTTAAAAGGCTCCCCAGCATCACCTGTCACTCAGCTTGTGTAAAGCGCTGGGACCATTGCTCAGGCAAACACACGCAGGCAGGCAGTGCATGTCCCACCAGGGTGCTGCTGTGACAAGATCTGGGCAGCTGAGCACCAGCCCAGATAGGAAACACCTCTTATCTGTAGGGCAATAATGGTAAATGCTGAAGAGGCTGGGAGGATGAGAAATGCAAATGGATTGCTTTCTCTGCATGAGTGGGGATGCTGAGAAATTGATAGGGTTGGAAGAATATGAGCAAAACAGTGGGGTCCTAAGAAGTGTATAAGAGAGATTCAGGCATATGCACAGCAGGTCCCAGAGCTGCACTAGATGTTAGAGGTGGTTTGCAGGCTCTGTGATTGTCTGTCAAGTAATTCATTGCTGCCTTTTGTGGGTAGGAGGTTTAGAAAAGTACTTTCAGAAGCAGTAGATTTGAGGTCAAATAATGACATGCCAGTGACCTTCTAGGGGAACTGAAAGCTTTCCACAGTGATATCTATGCTGACCTATTCTTTATGTATATTAAAAAAAAAAAAAAGAAAAAGAAAACCTGCCACATGTATATCCATGAGATAAGATTTTGCTTAATGAGAACACTATTTGCAGCAGAACCTCAGCCTCAGCTCCCCTTCTAAGTACTGCCATCATTTAGTGCAAATGGTTTCATAACAGCTTGAAACAAAAATTATTTCAAGTCAGAGATGTGTCATTCAGAGCAAATCCAGAGAGAAGTCAAGTGACTATCATATGTAAATCACTTAGAATTTAGCTGACTACAGAATATAGTCACCTGCATTTATTCTGTTTATGAACATTTCTTTGAGTGAAAAGGTGCTTCTTCATTTTTTAAAATGCTTTTGTGGACAAAGATTGAGACAAATTCCAACAGATTGGAAGAAATACATCGTTGCACCCATATCTTCACAGCTGATGTCATTAACTGTACTAAGCATCTCAGTACAATTATGCTTTGTATTCCTACAATTCCAGCACAATCCTTTGTGTTTAAAGCAAATGCCAAAGACAAGATAAAGGGACATTATTAACACAGATAAACTACAGGGAACACCTTTCTCTGAGTGGTTTCAGCCATCCCATTTTCAGCCTGTATCATGCCTAATTGTTAAACAGGGAGCACAGTTTTAGATTTGACTGAATAGTCTCCTCCAGCTAAGTTTTACCTTAGGAAAGAGAGGAAAAACTAAGTCTGTCTTCTTGGTAGTCTTTCTGCCTTCACATACTTGATGCTTAAAGGCTGTATTTCCAGGTGGAGGAAAACTGTCAATGTTCCTTGCTGCTCATCAGTGATGTTATTTCAAGGGCTAGAGTAAGGGAAAAGATTTGCATAAAACAGACCTTAAAGAAGTAATGTAGAAAACTGGTTCACTCCCTTCCTCCAGACTCTCTTCCTATATTCAAATTTGAGGAGAACTCATAATGTGGTTTTCTGGCAGTGCTGCACAACACTGAGGAGTGGAAATACTCAGTCTGTTACACACACAAATGTTGAGACAGCAAAGCATAAGAGCATCTGGCTGTTTTATACAGTTGGCTTCAGGGAACTTTTTCTTTCATCAGCCCTAGGCTCTGCAGCTATACCACCTCAGGGTTTTCCATAGTGCATTAGAAGTGGACAATACCTGCCCTTGAATACATACCTGGTGTTTGAAAACTATAAATGTTTCTGTTTTTCAAAAGGCTGGTGTGCTGACTTGGTTTGGGACTGTTCCAGAAGCCCCACATTTACAAGATGGGCTTTTCTTCCTGGGAATACAAAGATGAGCTGCCATGGGGTGTACCAGTCAAAGATGTTTGTTCTTCTGACAGGACGACTCTCAGCTTAGAACACCACGCCAGATGCACCAGAGCAGTCTGTAAGTGACTATGGTGGCACTGTCCAGAAGCTCTAAGTAAGCCAACTCCTTCCAATGGACTCTGCTTTTGATCTAGGGCAGTAGTTGTTGGGCTCCATGCTTATTTAATCACACAGTCATTAACACTGTAAACATCTCTGTTGACTAGGAACAGCCAGGAAACCCTGAATTCCAGATTGCCTGTGGGTAGCAGAGAAGAAAACATATTGGTGATTGCTATGTTTCTGGATACATTTCTCTCACTTTCCACCAGAGAAAACATGACCAGGAATATTTTCTGCCAAAATGTGTCCTTACACCTGCCTCTATTCAGAATATGTCTTATTTCATGCACACAGCTTACAAATGAACAAAGCTGTGAGCGCTGGTATTTCAGTAAATTAGGGTGAAGGCAAGCGCTGGCATGCTGTGGCATCCACAGGCTCTGGTTTCCAGGTTCCCATTTCTATCAGCCAGCATGAAGGCTATCATCCAGGTCCTGGGGTCCTTATTAATGCCTTTTGCACTGGGCAGCAGGAGACAGTGGGTAAGTTAAAGAGTAAATGTTGGGGTTTACTTTTTTGCTACAGAAGATGCAGCTTCTTAGAACAGCATCAGCCACTTGGAGACAAACACAGACCAGCGCGCAGGAACAGCCAGCCTGTTTTCCTCTTTTTTTTTTTCTTTCTTTTTAAAGCAGTATCCATGCCCTTTGAAAAGCCCTTACTTAGTGCACTGTGTATATCTAGATGTATTCTGTAGAGAAGCCAGCAGTTCTCTGTAGAAAACAAAACAGCACTCTGCTATTGCCACTCTAAAGGTCTGGCTTCACAGATTCATAGCAGAGAAAGGGTGTAAGGTTAAGGAGAAGGGAGGAGAAAGGATATAAAGGAAAACAGCCTCTGCCCTATCTGCATAAAGAGATTTGGCTGGGATGGCCTTGTGCTGGCTTCTGCAGGTTTGGCTGCCACTCATCCACGCAAGCCCTTCATTACAGTCAAATATGGTCAGGGACAAGGCTGTGAAGGCATCTGGCTACTCCTGGCAGTTTTCTGGATGCCCCCAGGCTGCATCCAGGCATCTACTCACCATGAGAACAGAAGCATGGGCATTTGAACTGCAAGGCTGACTTCAAGCCCATGTGGTCCGCCCCAGCTGAAGGACTCCCCTTCTCTAGTGGGGTGGGGTGCAGTTCTCCTCCTCCTGAGTTTTTTCCTCTTCCTTGAGATAAAAGGAAGAGTCTACAGCAGTGAACACCAAACTGATCAGCTTAATGTTGAACAAGGTTCGCATCGAGCTTGTATTCAAGATTTCTGCATTCAATTAACTCTCAAGCAGTATGATTATCACTTGGGCCTTTTCTGATAAATGGAATTAATTCACAGGAATATGCTAATTAAATAATTTGCACTTTTCCCTGTTGATGGAGAAATAGGGTTGAGCCATAAATATTTCTGCCCAGACAGGGATGTCTTTTGCATGCTAGCTTCATGAAATACCTCCCCTCGGAGATGGAGGTGAGCCACGCAGAGCTGCTGCAGAGTTCAGGGAACTACCCTGCCCATGAAAGTTTCACCAAACTTCTGTAAGAAAACATAAAGGTTACCCTTTTTCTTCTCACTCACATCTCCTCTGCTATCTATTTTGTTAAGATTTTGCATTTATGTTCCTAATTAAGTTAATAAATGAATTGTGTCATTTAATACAGTATATCATATCTCTTTGCAGTGCACATTCCTCAGTAATAAAGGGACATTATTGATTCTATTTTTCAAGCTTTGAGTTTAGATCAAATAACGATTGATATCTTTGAAGATATTTTCACTGCTGTTCTTAAAATAAATGAATATGATAGTAGTTTTCTTCACACACTGGAAACTAATGCCACTTATTTGCTTTTCTTTGGTTGAATTTGTTAGGAAGTATACGTACAATTATACCTCTCTCATTTGTCTGTTATTTTTCCTGAAGCCCAAATGGAACATGCTTCTACACAAAGTAGGCAATGAAAAGAATGCCACCTCTTGAAAGAGATTTTGCCTGTTGAGTAAAAGCAATGTCTATTTACAAACAGAAATAGTTTAAGGAGAATTAACTGCTCTGAATAGGTTGGAAACAGACTTTCATAATCTCAGTTATAATACCTTGATAACAATATTTGTGAGATTAGCAATTGTATTAACTAGGTGAGACGTATTTGAAAATAACCAGACAACATACAATTCATTCTGGAAGTGCAAACTCTAAAGCTGTTCTATTAATTAAAAAGCTACTTGTTGCTGTGTGAATTATTACATATTGTGTAAATAAATCACATTGAGAGCAGAGAGGAAGGTTTGTGTGTAACATCTGCAATCAACTCAAAACTATCGCAAAGACGTTTTTTACAACTCCCATTGCATACAACCTAATACAATATGAAATACAGGTGATTTGAAATTTTGCTTAAGAGGCTGGAGGCCATAGGGTTTTCAGTTAGAAGAATAAAGAGGGAAGAGCAGAATGCACAACTTTGCATAGGATTATAGCAGGGTCTTGTGCAGACTGTATGTGGAAGTTGTTATTCAGGTTTTATTCATCTCTAGCCTGTGGAATGAGATTAGGATAGTTTCATTTCCATTATCTGTGCTGTGCTTGGCACTTTACAAATGAAAGTTTGTTTCTGCCACCACAGGATTTACATCTAGGTCAAGACTTTACTAGCCATTAAATGGGCTTGTGTGAATTAGAGCTGGATTTGCTGAAGGTAGCTGCAGGTACAGCTAGGTTGTAACAAAACTGCTCCTGGAAATTTGAAAAAGGAGCAGAAATGCAAAGCATCAGAAGAGAACAGAATTTCTAGCACCAGGATTTGACGCCAGTCTCTGGACCAGATTGGGAATGGGTGGAAGAAAGCACAACTGCACTGATGTCAGTGTTTTCGACTCTGGGTCCAGCTGCTTTGCTCTGTTGGAAAAGCCTACAGCAACTAGAACAAGCTTGTGAATCTGGCCCATTATGTTTAAATGCTTTGCTTAACTCTCGCTTTGGGGTTTTGCTTGTTTCTTTTTCTTTACTGGTTTCTTTTTTTGTTTGTTTGGAGTTTTGTTTTGGTTTGGGTTTTTTGCTGTTGTTTTGTTTGTCTGTTGTTTTTTTATGATAAATAAATCCCATGTGTCTTATGTTTTCATAGAATGTTTCAGCTTTGTAGCATTTGGCATAGACATAAGTGAGTGTGAAGATTAAGTAGTCCATTTCTTATCCAAACCTTTCTTTTCTTTTAGTTTCTAATAATAAATACTGCTTGGCAAAGCTCGTCATTTCTTGTGGCTCCATTCTGATAAACAGAACAACTGAATTTCTGAATGGGCTCTACTTCAATTTGAAACAGTGCTTTCTCATTGGCAATATTAGGAATTGACCTGAAAAACATGAAAACCTACATTAGATTATTATTGTCATCAGACTTACCTTTAGTGTCTAAGCATCGTTTTTACTGCAAATGCCTTCAGCCGATTAAGGTCCCGTTCCCAATTTGCATGCGTAGATAGTATCTACCTGAAGGTCAGAATACAGGAGTGAGGTGAGCTACGTTAGTATCTGTTCCTCAACTGTAGGTATAGCAGCAAGGAGAAAGAGATGGAGAAAGAAATGATGTGAAGATTCATGCCCAGGGGAAGGGATCAAAAATGTAATTTTCAGATCCATGATGTATGTAGTCTTTTAATCAGTTATTATAACAATCAAACATATACAGCAGAAAAAATAAAGGCTTGTCTACTTCCACTTATTCAGCATTTGCAAAATTTAGCTCATCTCAGATGGTTAATTTTTAATTTGTGGTAGGGTTTTCTCATGCTCTTGGTTTCTCAGGCACAGAAAGCATACATATAGCGAGGGCAACCACAAAGAATGAATGCCATAAGGATGCTGTGGGGTTAGTAAGAATGAGAAAGGAAGATGGACAAGAAGTGGAAAACTGAGGTAAACTGACCGGAAGAGTCTGATATTTCTAGCCACTACTTTGTGAAGGAGGTAATTGTATAGTTGAAACTTTAATTTAGTATATAATGATGGATGCAGAGAGGGCCACCAGTTTTTCAAATTATTTTAAAAGAATGAACCATGGAGCAATTTCTACAGTAAGTAGCTGCTCCTGAAGTAAAAAAAAAAAAAGTAAAAATCAAGAAAATATTCCACTGATACTATTTCTCTACTTCTGGTGTGGAAGACACTGATTTCCACAGTGCAATGTGCCCCTTTTGCTTTGCAAGGTTTCCCACACTCCCTGTCAGCTCATTTCTCAGTGAAATTTGTGATTTCTACAATGCTCCTTGGACTCAGCAGGAGAACATGAAGGCATGTTGATCACACATCCTGCTCTGCATCAGTTACTTTGGATCGCCTGAGAATGAGGCACCATGCTCAGGTAGAAACCCATGTCCAGTTGGAAGCTTATAGCTGAATGCAGTCAGTGATTGCCTTGTATTGTTCAATTTTAGGGAATTGTTTTAGGTGATTTAAAACTTAGGCCTCAGTCCCGCAAGCACTCACATATGGTATGAATCACACCAAGAAGTCACAGGGTCAAGATCACTGCGTTTTTTAAAATGCCTGAGCAGCATGATTCCTCTCAGAGGATTTGTACATAAGAACTATGGAGAAAAGAGAGGCTTAAGCAGTGTTTAAGCTAATGGGAGGTCTGTCTAAAGGCTGAGTATATTTCAGCTTGTGACTAACAGGGTATTAAGACAGCTTGAGAGATCACATACCTATGTCCTACAAAAGAAAACTGAAAAGAGATTTTGAAACTGACATTTGTTTGTCCTCAAATGTCATACAGGATTCTCCCATCATTCAAAACACTATCCCAGTCTGCCTGTTGCTGGAAATGCTGTGTTTTGTCAGTGTTTTACATGGGGAACAGTCCAAAACCCCGGATTAAGTTGCATTGCCCCTGCCCTGCCGCCTCCTGGGCAGATTAGGGACTGCGGCATGGTGGGGCACATGCAGGCGCGGGACGAGCGCAATTTTCCCAGAATGTCAGCTGCTGTCTCCACAGCACACCTCAGGCAGTGGCTGGCGCAACAGATCCAGCTTTTTGGGTACCTCGACATCCTTGATGCAGCCCTTTGCCCTCGTCTCCCTTCTGTTTAGCAGGGAAAGCCTGTTTTCAGTGTGGTACCATCTCTTCTTCATCCTTTTGGCAGCAAAGCTGCATGTGCTTACATTTCTGTGGAGTGTTGAGCCGGCCCTGTCAGATATACAGGTGTTTTTCATATTTACAGTATCTTGTCAGATTCCTTATGAGTAGTGACATCTCCAGGGGTAATGTATCCAGGATCAATAAATATCATTAAAATCTTTATGCACATTGTAGCTAAGAGATTGGGAGTGTTTGAGTAGTCTCAAGCCAAATGAGCATATAAAGGTGACAAGCATTCATTTTTAAGTTTGGTTGTGAAGACCAGATCCTAGGGATGGTTCTGTTACTCATTCATCTAAAAGACCCAGACTTTCATTCTTGACTTATTTTGATTTATTAAAATAGAAAAGCTAAATTTATTGCAAATGTAAGGCATATTGAACTTTCCTGCTTTAGCCTATTAAAAATTGACTCTTTTATGTTTGCTTAAAAGTCTTGAGGGTATTTTTGATCATTTTCAAATTTTTTTCATCAGCAAAATTCTTGAAATTATTCCCACTTTATTTAATTTTTTTTCTATTTACTCTAAAACAAACTTCAGCTTTTGATAAATGTTATTTCAAAGCCCATTCAGATAGTGTGAAATTAAAAGCTAATCTTTAAGGAATTTTTAAAATGGATGATTATGACAATATTTTAATCTGAATTTTTATTTTGGGGAAAAAAATAATTGTGTCCAGAACATTTCAAAAGTGTGTGGAGAAAAATGTGAAAGAGAACTCCAAATAATCACTTTCTGTATGGCCATGAGCGTACCTTGATAGCCTGATATATCCTGATATCCTTGATAGGGAGGTTTCTAACTTACCTTGGTCTCGTTCCCATTTACCTTCTTCAGATGTATTATACTTCCCTCTTTGACAAGTGATGCTGTTACTTTTCAACCAAAAACCACTTTCATCTTCAGTACTCATATTCTTTTCACTTCAGCAACTAGCCAACACATGTACAGAAAAGGTATCTACCACCATTCCTTCCAGACTTTGAAAATACTGTGTACTGTGTGCCAGTTTCCATGCACATCCCTATCCCTCTTAATCCATCCAGTCTGCTGGGAATGACAGGGTTTATTTGCAGGAGAAACTCTTCTTTTCCCCCACAAGCAATCCCAGTGCTGAAACTGGAGCATGTTAGTGTTTGTTCCCAACCCAGATGCATCTCAGGATGTAAGATGCTCTTCTTCTCACAGATCTTTTCTTACTGTCTGTGAGCATCTAATGAAATATATTAGCAAGCTTTACTTTGTCCAAAGAGTCTCACGTGGTGTTGCACAAAAGTTAGTACCTGATCATTCTTAAATGAAGGAATGAGCGAAACAACAGTGAAAATGTTTTGAAATGCAGAGCTCATATTAGTGAAGTCTCAAACATATGTCTCTGTCTCAGCTTCACAAATCTTCATCTCAACCTTCCCCTTTCAGTTCAACATCCATACCACTTTCATACAATCCCACATACCTCCAGTGCCCATAGTAAAAGAAGATATTCCACTCTGTTCAAGACACAGCTGGTAGTATGATTCATTAATTTATCACTGTAGCAAATACTTGAAGCCACATCAGCTTTATGGGCATCATAAAGTGTCCCACCTAACAGAACAAGAGCACCTTGCAGCTCCTGCCTAATACTGAAGTGATAATTGCACCATTGCACTGTTTTATGATGCAGTAATCCAGTTCCTGAGCAGATAAACTACATGGCTGAAAGCTGAGTTTATCTTGATGAGAGAACTATATTATTGCTGAGTAAAACAGCGTGATGATACTATTGCCACTTTTCTGTGCTTGAGGTAGGGCTTTTTTTGTTTTATGGTGTGGTTTGTGAACTTTTTAAGTCTGAATGTGCCTTTATCCAACTACCAAAACGAAATTACAGCCTCTGTGGGTTTGGGTTTTATCTCACTGTGTGTTTACAATAGCTCACAAGAAGATATTTGTAGTTGATACAAGCAATGGAAATGTATTGGTTGTTGTCTGTAGGTAAGCAGCATTAAAGAATATGGCCTGCAAAGCAATGTACTGCTGCACTGAATTTCTTTTGCTTTGTCGTTGCTTTGCCTAATTGTGGATTTATGCCACGTTCTGATTTTAATGTTAAAAAGTGTAACAGTACCAGCTAAGGCTTAGCATGGTGCCAGTCAGTGCAGACGTGCACACTGTGACGAGAGAGGTTACTCACCACTCTCAACATGGTGTGGTGAGTGTCTGGGACTGGCACAGCTCATAGGGATGCATGTTATCAACTGCAGAAGGCAATACGGACTGTGCATATTTGGGGATGGGTATCTGTAATTTCTGCCACTACTGAAGCATGGACAAAGCCTCCACAGGCTAACTACCTGCCTGTCACATCACAGGGGCAAATTTCAGCTCCCCAGAGGTTTCTCACCCCTTCCACAGAAGCACACGCATGTGTATGAGACTGGTTTTGTGCATTTTCCTCTCACAGGCACTAACCTTGTGCAGGTTTTGTTTCAGTGGTTGTATACCACTGAAAGTGGTTCTTGATGACTTGGTCATCTTTCTTAAGCTGCTGGTTTTGTTATATGAAGCTTCCACGCTGAGCTGTATAAAATCAATAAATAACAAGAGGATATTTCATTTGCTTTTACTGCAAGCCTCTATTCCTCTTGACATACACAGGGAATGTTGAAAGGCAAAATTATTTCCAAATCAAATGATAAACAGTGCCCTTTGATAAGTTTTGCTTATATAGGAGTTTTTGAAGAGAAAACAAAAATATCTCTCTCTTCCTCATAACTTCTTTCCTCAGGCTTAATAGAAAAAGATAAAATGAGAACCGTTACAATGGCATTTGCCAATTTGCAGGCAGAATATACTGCAGGTGAGTAGACATTTACCTTCTGAGATAAAACTGAGTCAGAGAGAGAGAGTCCACATTGCCCTTAGAAGGAATGATCATTCATATCACACTGGATGTTTTTTTATGCCAGCCGTTTGTCAGTCAAGCAGCAGACATCTCTTTGCTGCACTCTGGCCCACAGTTCAAACAAAATGATGCCATAATAGAAGAGTAGAAGAGGGTGTCCGAGTCATGAGAGTTATTAAATGTCTTTACTTTGCATCTAACCCTTTCTTTTTTCCACACAGGATGGATGACACAGTCCTTGTAATATGTACTGAAATAAAAAAAGCTTGCTATAATGTATTACTGAGGGAAAATAGAAAATCATGAGAAGAGAACAGCCTGAAAGCAAGGGTCACTCTGTGACATGGTTTGCAAGGGGGCACAAGAGACCAAAATGCTAGATCCGATTGTTCCTGTGTCACCTCCAGAAATGGTAGCCTAAGGATAGCCACCTCCATA
Source organism: Psittacus erithacus (assembly GCA_009867235.2). NCBI lineage: Eukaryota > Metazoa > Chordata > Aves > Psittaciformes > Psittacidae > Psittacus > Psittacus erithacus. Next base: position 21,319 of record WYDI02001376.1, read on the forward strand.
GGTCCCCTATGTCCTGAGCGGGAGTAGGGTCTGTGTCTGCTTTAATGTCAGCTCTGACAGCTGTACAGGCATACGCTGCCCTTCGCTCAGGCCTCATTGCAAGGTCTGCAGCTGGACTGAAGTCCATATTTCTCTGTGGACCTAAACTCTCAAAAGCGCTTGCTACATCAGGATGCTCAGCTTGAAAGAAGAAGGGCTGGCTTTCAGGAGGTGCTGAACACATCTTTCCTTCTGCTTTGTTTCCCTGCCTCCCCTTTCAAGGCTCTGAAGTGAAGACCTCCAATTGTTAATCTGCTTTTAAAGACTGTGGTTGGTCTATAGGTATTTCTGAAACACCATCCCTCTTATCTCTGTTCTCCAGCTAGAAATGTAATGCAGCAAAATAATTACACAATGTCTCAGTAATGGTGCAAATTCAAATTAAATTATGCGATATTTCACACTGTGCACATAACTCCTGATGTCTTTTTTACAGGCTGCACAGTTTAGCAAGTTTAGCAGCGTGCTTTTTAACATGTACCACTACAGTAGGCATTAAATACAAGAAAAATAAATGTATAGTCTTTGCCACCATACAAGATTTTTCTCCTTCCAGGGATGACACTGATGTAAAGAAAAAACATCTATTTAATTCAGTTTTATTCTTCCTGGCAATAATGTCTAAAAAGATAGTACAAGGAAGGCAACCAAACAAGCCCTTGGCCAGCTAAGTTAGATTCAGATTTTTAGAATAAATATTTAATCTGTTGGACTCAAGTAGAAGAGTATTCACTGTTCCTTCAGTCCTTTCTCCTACTAGGCTACCAAAACTCATATCCTTATTCCTTCCATGGATCACACTGAAAAGCACTTGCTTCACGTGTCTGCTAGCATCTTCTGTTTAAGGATGAAGACTGCCCCTTGGCCATAGAGCCTTTAAAGATGTGGTGCTCTGCAGTGTGTGCAGCATGAATACCATGCTGTCTGTATTCTCACCCCCTTGGGAACAATGACACAAAACCAGATCATGACCAGCCAGCTCCTTGCAACTAACCACATGGCCAGCTTTCCTCTACCAGCCTCTCACAACTACAGATCACACTATTCATGCAGCCACAGAAGCAATGATATCAAGCCAAAAAACCCAGTGCTTGTCCTCTGTCATCTTTTGCTTTCCATTTTCTCTAGTTTTCCACACAGAAAAAGGGGAAAAAATGAAAGAAGGGGATAAAAGAATGAATATTTCATCAGCTTGCAAAACTGCTTTGGCTCAGAGGCAGAACTGGGTTTTATTCAGCTGAAACAGTCTTGAGCAATGACAGGTTTGAGTTTCAGAGCACAGGAATGTTCAGGCATCACCAGACTGGCTATTTGTTTAGGTTTATTTTTTCATATGACATAATCTCCTTCCAAAAAATGCCTGCCATCGTCATCATCTCTGGTGATGCTATTCCTACATGTGCTGTTCACAGTAGCATTTTCAGCACTGACATTTCAATGCTAAGGAAAGCTAAAGGTAGTGAGTTCATTACAGAAACTCCCTTCAGGCTTTTGGCAAGATATAGTGAGATGCCAGTTGTTCCCAGTCATTTTCTGTGAAAGAGAATATCCTGAAGCATTCAACCAAGTAGAGTACATTCAACGTTATTTCTTTATGGTGCATGCACCATATTTTGTCACAAGTGTAATGAAAGAGTTCAGTTGATCATGCAGTCTCTTAAGAGTCTTTTTTCTAGGATCTTATAAGCCAGCAATTATTCAAAAAAAATCAATTATAAGCCAGCAATTATTCAAAAAAATCCTACTTGTTACTGTTGCTGCTGCTGACAACTCCATTCTGCTCTCCTCCACACTTTGAACACTACCAGCTTTTTGCTGCTCCTGGGCACACTCAGATCTGCTTGCGGCCCATCAATGAGCCACAGTATTCATGAAAGGTAAGGATGGCAATCTATACTATAATTGAAGGTACAAGGTCCTCGTATTCCAGCATAGCTGAGCAAGGTGTAGTCCAGCTGGCTTCAGCACAAGTAGAGTGAAACCAGGGCAGTTGACTCCTGTCTTAAGCTGGAGTATATATTATGGTTTTCACTGCTGCTCTCAATAGCCAGTGCTCAGGTCTGTGCTGCCCTAGGTACATTGTGACTGGCACTGAAATCAAATAAACTGGCAGTAATTTCAACATGGAGCACATGCTGCAATAGCACCTATAACTACTCACACAAAGGAAGGAGAGAGGCTCATAGTTGCACAGACTAATTTTAGGCACCCAGCTCAAGTAATGGAGATAATTAATCACCCAGTTGAAGTTAATTTTCCTGGGTCCCCTCTGTAACCCACACAGAGAAACTCCTCTTGAAGGGTGCTTCTAAGCAGGAAGATCTTACAGCCATCAAACTTCCGTTGCAGCAGACACACAGTGTTCTCCAATGTAGAGGCAGTATAAGTACCTTCTAGAAGGCTTCAGAAAAGGAAGGTATCTCCTTCTCCAGTAGCAGAAGCATCTTTGGAGGCCAGCTGAGTACTCTAAGGACTCCACTAGCACATTGGAATTGGTTATGGACCTCTAACATCTTTGCAAAATAAGTAGAAGCAAAAGTGCTTCCACCGTTCCCCTGCTCACCATTACCATTCCTGTCCTAAATAGGACAGTTTGGTTTTCAACAGTTGTTTTTTCACAGAAGACATCTTTTTTCTCTTCCACACAAAGATGGTGCAGGCCTGCAACCACAGTGCTCAGAGGACTCGCCTGGTTTTGTGATTTGATTTATTTTTTTTTCCTTTGGAAACTGCATAATTTGTTTTCTTCCGGTGGCATTGTTTATCATGCTCTGATGGATGTTGAGATTACAGCTTTTTACACACTAGGTAATCAAGAAGTTTCAGAGGGGTCATCTTGCCTACCTTCTTTCTGACAGCACCACATTTGTCTGAGGCTGCATTAAAGGATTTGTATTTCAGTGGCCCACCAGCATGTATGAAGTCTGAATCATGGGTGGGTGGTGATTTAAACTAGGTGAAGGAAGAAAATAATACCTGCAGCCTTTGTCCTGCCGCCTCTCTATTAATGAGCAGAAAATTCATGCTCTGGGTTCTGTAAACCTCATTTAGGTGCATCAGCAAGAGCCAGGACTATATTAAAGGCCTGAAATGAGAAAAATAATTACGAAGGTGCAATGCCAATTACTTTTTATCTTCAAACTGCTGCTTACAGTTCATTCCCAACCAATACTGAAAGGTCATCAGCATTTTTTTTCCTGCTTCTTATGAGCGGGTTATTTAGATTTCTTCTTGGTGTTCTCAGCTCTCTGTTACACGGTTCAGAAAAAGAGCCCAATATACTAAAAGCCAAACAGCTCATCTCTCATACTAAATTGAAGTCAGACAAGGATAGTCCATTTTTCTTTTTAATCACAGGAGGTATTCATAGCACCTCCTCTGTTTTCTGTTTTCCTTCTTATTATCATATATAATGCAATGGAAATGTAATAATTTTTAATCAGGTTTAATTATATACTTTATTCTCATTCTTTATCTCTCCCACTTGCTAAAAAGATGAGGTTTTGTTTCATTCTGCTTTCTTTGTTGGAGCACTATAAAGCCATCAAACAACAATATGTGGCTTCCAAAGCTAATATACCTGCACAGACACAGGCACCCGTCCTAGAAATCTGTCCTGACTTTGGAATCCTACTTTTGGCTCCTGTTGCCATGAGGATTATTGTCCAGTGTGTCTCGAACCACAGTGAGTAGGTGCATACCTGTGTGCCTGCATGCCCTTGGAGTGACACATCACAAATTCTGGGAGCATCCCTCACACCAGTAATAGGTATGCCTTGTACCCGCCGTGTTCATCTCAAGGGTCTGGTGCTTCAAAGAAGATGCCAAGCTAATTCTCAATTCTCATAAATATTCCTCAGTTTATTAATGCTGAAAGGTGTCCCTCTCATCTTTTGCAATTTGAAGTACCGTCCTGAGGAAAAAGAGTTGCAGTGTTGGGTTTAAAGATGTCACATTGTTAAAAATAGAATGTTCTTATGTTACTATGAAAACCTTCGATTGCTTAGACAATTATAAGAAACAATTTCTGATTTGGGGGTATACTTATTTTTCTTTGCTTTATGCTAGTCAGTCAAGGTTGATGAATTTACTACATATTATTTTCTGTCATTACTAGCTCCAGGTTTCATATCCTGGCAGGGTTTGGATTTTAAGTGCTACAGGCAAGGGAGCAGCATATTTGTTTATTCACTTTAATCACAACTGAAATAATAATATAAAAACAGGCAATGAGATGTTTATATTTTATCATCTTGTGCTTAAGTTACAGAAAAGTATAGAATACTTAGAAGGGGAAGGAAAGCCTTTTCTCCATTATTTCTTTAGACTCTCTCTCCTTTCCGAGTATTCCTCAGCCAGCATTCAAAAATTCACAGTGCAGGTCCAGTCTCAGATAAAGTCCTTCCTCCCTTTTACATCCTTTTCTGCCTGCTGGCATGCAATGTATCATACACTTCCCTCTGTTTGTAACCTATTGCCATTCTTGTGACCTTTTCTTTCCTTCTCCTGCTTTCTCAGGAGTAAGCTACAGGCCAAAAAAAATGTGGGAGGATGAAAATGAAACCCGACTTGGCATTCACAGCTTCATCCAGCACATTTTTTCCATTCATAGGGGAAATCTTTATAACCTTGTCCAAAATGTTGGCATATTTTAAAACAAATGTTGACATGGGTGGGCAAACTTCATCAAGAATGTTTACTCTAGAGTTCATTTCCTTACTCACTAAGACATCTACGGTTATGATATATGCTAAGAAGGCAGTTTCCGGGTTGCAGTAAGATTTTAGACAGTCTGATAACTCAGCCATCGTTCTCCCAGTGAAATCAGAGGGAAATGTCGGTTTGCTTCTAAGCTTAGCTTCTAATAACCCAATAGAGACTAGCTGTGGGCAAGGTCATTTAACAGTCAAATGGCCATCATTGGTTTATGAGATAGCAAAGTTGTAATAGACAGGGCAAAGTGAGTCACATCTATAGAAAGCATAAAGTAAAATAAGAGCTTTTCGACAGCCGTAGCACAAAAAGAATAATAAAAAAAACCCCATACATCTTGAACTGCTGTAGCACATATATACTGGACTGTTACTCATGGACAGAAGGTCCCCAGCACACTGTGCCAGGTTATTTTCATTAAAACTGGAAAAATCTAATGAATGCAGAGGAAGCAAAGCTTGTTTGTCAGTGACAGAGACACTCTCGTTTCAGAGCAGGGATTTCAATAACATGGGGGTGGCATAAGCCAGAGGTGAAACCCTGGCTCTGTTCAGGATTTGAAGGAAATGGGATTTTTGCCTTTGACTTTAATGAAGCCAGGATTTCATGCCAGAAAACTAGTGCATCTAATGTTGTAAAATGTATCAGTCACATAGCCAAAGAATGGATTTAGCTGATGTAGAATTTGTCATATAGCAATGCCGTAGCATCTGTCACAGTGCCTGAATATGAGAAAGTACTGGTAACAACAACAGAAATCGAATCTGCGTCCCTTTCATGACAAATGTCACCTGAGTTAGGTATATATGTGATTTTGACTGAAAATCTGAAACTGGAAATGGATAATTTAGTTGCTTATTCTCTAGCACTTGGTGAAAGGTGCAGAGGTAACTGCTGTAGTTTAAATCAACTGTTGATATCTTTCATATGATTAACAAGGATTTTAAGGTTCATGAGGAATGGCTGAGGCTGTTATCCCTGTGCGGCACTATAAAAAGGATTTTATTTTTAATCCTGTGAAGGGCACTGTGAATTGCTTTGGTGGCTTTGACAAAATAACAGCTGTGGTGACTGACGGTTCTCCAGCTGGGGAGGGGAGGGGAGTCAACAGTTTTATTGGTTTACTTAAAAAGAAATATGGAGTGAACTTCCTACCTTTTCATTGAATGAGATACCAAAAAGCCTACTGCAGGAAGGTAGCACTGGCAAATGTCATGGAAGTTGTTAAAGTGATTGACCTTGTTAGAGCTTTCAACAGCTATCACTCCATCTCTGGCACAAAAGTTGCTGAGAACAGAGTCTGGGGATTGGTTTCTTCAAGTTTAACTGTAAACGGAGATATTTTGAGAAATGAGAAATATTTTGTCCTCTAAGAATTAAATGCTAATTTTCATGATTGATCCTTCTAGAGTTAATAAACTAGCCAGACTTTATCAGCACACATTGTGCAGTTTTGTTGCTTTGTGTGACTTGGTATTTGCTTACAAAATAAATCTTAACTCAGATTTCTTTTTAATAGAAGTATTAAAGTTATTGGAAAATACAATGAGGAGAAGAGATTGTCTTCTTCCCAGTTATCAGATATATTTCTGCTAGAACAACAGGTGAAAAATGAATTATCCATAGAAATTGTTACATTAATTTTGGTTTCTGCTGCAGCTGAGGTAAAATACTAGCCACCACATGTTTTCATACATTCATGCTAATTGATGCATATGAGTCTGAGACAGGAATACTGTAGACCTTATGTAAACAAAATTTTTACTGGGTTCAGCAATTCTTGCTGTCCTAAAATTCTTCTAGTCCTGAAAGGGTACAACATGCTGTAATACCCAACAACGTACATGTTTCCACAGTTTGGCTCACACTCTGAAGTTTGAGTAGGCAACCACCGTGGGATATGGAGTTGCATGCTTCAAACTGGAGATTGCTGATATAAGGCATGTCTTTTAGCCACAGGATAGATTAACAATACAGAGAGTTGCATATGTTATCTATGACACAACAAAGCAGAAAACTACTGATGTAATTCTGTCACTAGACTTCTTCTAACCCATTTTGGGAATAAACATTTCTGTATTTTATTTTTTGCATGACTTTTCTGTTAGCATTTTGGAATGCTTTTAAATTATTAGTTATAATGGGCCATTGTGGGAAGAAATGGGGAAATTAAACCAAGTCAATATTCTTTCATATTAATCCAATTTTATGTCAGTGGTCTTGATCTTTTGTTATCTTTAGAGTCTTATTTTGGTTTCAGGTTATTGCAGTATTAGGAAAAGATCATTTGGCTTTTCAGTATATGCAATTTCTGTTCTAAAAGAATTCCTTGTACTTGAAAGAAATATTGGTACAAATAAGACTAGACAAGTGATTGTGCCTATCTTGAGAATTACTGGTGCTATAAATTTTAGCTAATCCCAGACCCAAAGAATCAGCACTCTAAAGCTCCAGGCCTTTAAACACATGAATAGCTCTATTGAAAGCAGTGGCACTTTGTCTGTGCATAAAACTAAGTACCTGCATAAGTCTTTATAAGATCATGATGTAAGGCTGAAATATATTATCCCTCAAACACCTAATTTCAGACCTATACTGCTGGTGTTGTTTGACTCTGTTGTCACACTTGGGCTATCCTGTTCACTGCAAGGCCCCCAAGAAGCACAACACAGCTTTCATGTCTTGCCCCTTGATGCTATGGAAGAGGGCATGTGTACTATGTTTAAATCAACTCTTGTTTTATTCACATAAAAGGGACAGCATATTCATTTCCTTCTTACCCCCAAAACAGGTAGACTTGTGTTTATCAATGCAAACCATAACCTGAGGTGTTAAGCCTGCTCCCTTAATTCCAGAAAGCTGGTACTTTGCCACACCTCTCTGTTCAAGGCAGCTGTTTAGAATAAAAATCAAACCACTCACCTTGTATGTTGTATTGTTTCTAATGCTGTAGCTGCTAAGAAGGGCTGAGTAAGAGGTGCTATAGACCTACTCTGAGTGTCAAGGTTTAGTAGCACTTCTGAGGAAAGAAGTAAAACCCAGCAGTCTGGGATTCTTCATGATTGTGATGAGTACCTTCAAGTGGATTTGGCTTTTTCGTTTGGATTTTTTTCTTTTTCCATAGTTGATCATCTCTTTCCTGCATGGGTATATTTTCTGCTCAACAGGATAGCACTCTGATGTTTTCTAATAGAGTAATGTGTCCTGTCTTTTAACTAAAAGTACTTGTGGAAGACCTTGTGAAAGAGGAAAAAGACTAGTAAAGAGGACTAAGACTACTGAAGTCTTCCTGACTTGAGGAAGAGATCAGAGGCTAGAAGGAACACTTTTCTCAGAATATGATATATGTAACATTATATTCTGCATCTGTTTCATGGAGGGATACTGAATTTCAGAGGCTGATCTGGGTATATGGTAGAAGACCCATTAATATTATTGTTTGAAAGAGATCTTAGCAGGTGACTGATAAGCTTGGGACTCGTTTTGTGTTAGTGGTTTATCTATCAAACCCTCTGGTGCTTCCATATGAATGAGGGATAGGTAGAGGCATATTTGTTATCCACAACATATGCATATATTAGAGTCACCCCACATAAAATTCCCTGCAGTTCCTAGCAAAGTGCTGAGTGAAAAAAACCCTCAGCAAGTTACTACAACCCAGCAGAGATAGTTGAAAGTTATAACCTGTTCTGCTGGGTATTCTTTTGGCAGTATGAACTGGAGAAGAGGCTGGCTGTCTAAGTGACATGTGGAAACTCTCTTTCTCTCTCTGAATGTATTATTCAATGAAATTATGATTAATATAACCTAAATAATGTGGTACTCTAATTTTTATCTTTAATTTACCAGGGCATTCATTACTATCTCAGAATTTTGTGTTTATAAAGGCATTCATAGATCATCTTCAAGACTTTGGTAGTGGTACCTGCATTTTTACAATGAGTGTGAAAGTGGCATCAAGGGCTTTCTAATCCTTTCAAAATTCTCTGTTTTAGGAAAAAGCAGAAAAAAAAATCTGGTAGGATGTCTGGGTACAGACTGCTGTGTCTGAGAGTGAATAGATTTGATGAATTGAAGAATTGGCTGGATGGTCACATCTGGATAGTGCTCAGTGTCCACATGGACATCAGTGATACATGGTGTCTCTCAGAAGTCTGTATTGGGACCAGTAGTTTTTACTATCTTTGTCTTCGATGATATAGACAGCTGGTTTGAGTGTGTTCTCAGAAAGTTTGCAAGTGACACCAAACTGAGCGGTGCAGTTGACATGCCTAAGGGGTGAAATACCATCCAGAGGGACCTGGGTCAGCTTGAGAAGTGGGCCCATGCGAGACTCCTGAGGTTCAGCAAGACCAAGTGCAAGGTCCTGCACCTAGGTCAGGGCAGCCCTCAGTATCAATACCGGCTGGGGGCTGAAGGGATTGAGAGCAGCCCTGCAGAGAAGGACTTGGAGTACTGGTGAATGAAAAGCTGGACATGAACCAATGATGTGTGCATGCAGCCCAGAAAGCCAACTACACTGGGCCACATAAAAAGAATGGCCAGCAGGTCGAGGGAGGTGATTCTGCACCTATATTCCACTCTGGTAAGACACCACCTAGAGCAGTGTGCTCAGCTTTAGAGAGGGCGGTAAAACACTACTAGAGCAGATCAGCAGGAGAGGGCTGGAGGACCTCCCCTGTGAGGAAAGGCTGAGAGAATTGTTTTTTTTCAGCCTGGAGAACAGAAGGGTCCAGGGAGACTTTATTACATCCTTTCAGTACTTAAAGGGGGATTATGAGAAAAATGGGGACAAACTTTTTAGTAGGGTCTGTTCAATAGGACAAGGGATAATGGTTTTAAAAAAGAAGAGGGTAAATTCAGGCTAGATATAGGGAAGAAACTCTTTACAATGGGGTGGTGAGGCACTGGAACAGAATTGCTCAGAGCAGCTGTGTCTGCAAGGTCAGTGTTCAAGGTCAGGTTGAATGTGGTTCTGAACAACCTGGTCTAGTGGAAGGTGTCCCTGATCATTGCAGGGGGGTTGAATTAGGTGACCTTTAAAGGTCCCATCCTAAACTCTCTATAAGCCTGTCATTTGGAGGAGGAAAATCTTTCTGTGAAGATGAACATAGTTCTTGTCAGAACTGAGGTAGGAGCCAGGGTAGCAGGCAGCGGGCTTTTGGGTAGCAGGGTTTCTAGAAGAAGAGGCTTGGGGTAGCAGGCCCTGAAGACAAGCTGTACTGGGCAGTTCAAGACCCAGTCTTCAGTTGATGATTTGATCTGACCAGCCTCTCAGCGTAGCCATGCTGAGAGCCTCTGTACAAAAAAAATGAAGAAGTATTAGTGATGATAGCTGCTTCAAAACACCCAGCCTGAGCCTAAGGGGGCTGAATCTTCCAAAAGTCTGGAGCATTCCACCTATGAAAACTGGGATTCAACTTTTCATTTATCAATTTGGCTCTTCAGTTTGTGGGATTTCTTTTTCTTTTTTCTTTTTTTCTTTTTTTTTAAAAAGGGAAACCTTTTGAAACCCTAGCCTTTAATCTCAGTAACTTCTGAACCATCTTATCTGTGAAGAGAGGAGATAAATTATTATGGACTTATTTGAGGATTTACAGCACTTTAGCTGCTTGCTGACTGACCCACAGCGTTTGTTTTGAAATACAGGGGTTGGTGCAGAGCTGTCTCATGGAGCAGGTTCCATGTCTTGAGTAAGCAAACAGTGTGGGCAGTGGGGGATATTCTTTGTGCATTAGAATATCTGGATTTATGACTGCTGATGCTTTCAGTCCTTTTGCAAGTACATTTTGTGCAGACACTTGAATTATTTGATTTACTAGTAGTGCCACAGGAAAGTGAATTTCAGAAATGGAAGTGTTTCTGTAGGGTGACTTAAATATATAACAAAGTAATTTGTGGTCTTGCATGTTGATTTTCCTTAATTTTCATCCTGGTGTTTCTTTGCTTCCCTCCACCCAGCATGTTCCTGTGCTCACTCAGACTAATAGCTCTGTTCAAATATTGTATTTGAATATTTCCCTCTTCTCCGGGAAAACATCAATGATAGGCAGAAGTACAGGAGCTCACCTGGCTGTACTTCAACCCAGCAATGTGTATGATAAGAATCTGTTGAACTATGTTTTAATCTAGTTTAAGAACAGAAGTATAACTGCAAAAATGATAAATTCGTTTAATTATAATGTGTCCTGCTAGACTCAAAGAGCTTAGACAGAATAAAAGCACCCTATGAAGGATGCTTACTACAATATCCAAGCATGTAAATCTTCATATTAATTTCTTCCATAATTCAGTGGCAACAAGTGCATCCAAATATTTGGTTAGAAGTTGTAATTGTTACAGTTAAACTAGCTCCTGTGAGCAGAATTCCTAAAACCTAAAGCATGTAAACCAGGGATGATGGTCACAGAAGTGCAAGTGCTAGCATACCTGTTAGTATGTGGGTTGTGTTAATCACTTGGGACATATAAATCCATCTCTGGTCACTGTCCTGCAACTCAGATGGACGTGGAATTGCTTAACTGCTGCTTTTGTCTCTCTACAAATTTCTACATAAGCAACTAAGATCCTGCTGCTTACACAGGCAGCAAGACTGTGGGAGGATCAGGTTCAGCCCCTTGCTTGGAGTCGAGCAAGAACGTCAGACTGGTTGTTTTGTCTCTATAGTTTTGCTGTAAAAATCCAGCAAAGTAAGGAACCTTTCTGAGCCCCTCATGGTCTCTTCTGTGGTAGGTTCCTCCTTTTTACAAGACTGATCCAAAGGAAATGTCTTCATCCTCCTCCCTTCTCATCAAATCAGTATTTTTCTAATGATGGAAGAAATCGGGTGCCATCAAACATCTCTTTGGTGCTGAATAAAAAGCAGCAGCACTAATATAGACATTAACCCTATATAGACCCTAACATGTTATCACATAACTGGGATGGATAAGACAGTTTTCAATAACCTGAATTTTCTGACTTCATTTATCCAGATATATGGAGATTGTCTTAATACATAAGGCTGTAGAAAGATGCAAATTCCTGTTGGTTTTGCTGTTTTGTACTTTCAGAAGCTATAGAAGAAGGCGCAAGGGTTTTCCTATGCCAATTTAGAACTTGCAAACAATCCGTTCTGTAAAATTCTCACAGCTACAATGAGGCTAGAGGGATATGGTACAACGCTCTGATTTCCACGTGTCCAAAGAGAGCTGCCAAATCTCTTGAAATCCTGAATGTGATAGCTGTGGAGGCAGTCACCAAGATGATGGCTGGTCCATGCAGTCACAGTGAAATTGCTACCTTCAAAAATCCTTTCGCCTTTGAGGTGGAAACCTCCGCGTCACAGCCTGTGGAGGATATTTTACTACCTCCCTCTGGAAAGAAGCCAAGTACTTTTTCACTGGATTGTTGGTAGGCGAAGCTAAACCCTGAAACTGCAGCTTAGCATAACTCTTTCAGCTGACAGATAGGAATGCGGCACTGTCAAGTTTATAGTTGTAAATGACACTTCAGTGTTGAAGGAGGCAAAATTTATATTTCACCTCAACAATTTTCTACTGTTTCCTCATGAATGACACCAACATGGTCTTCTAAAGATAGAAAAAGTGTGATGGTCACCATAAAGATGGTGACCACAGTGAATTTGGGCTTGTCTGTTTTCTGTGCACTCTGTATTGTACCCCTGTGTTTCACTTTGGGTAGCATGCTCTGCACCCCCCCCCCCCCCCCCCCCCCCCCCTCCCCCCCCCCAAACAAAAAATACACCAACCAAGCATTT